>CAWUFW010023728.1:0-70673 GCA_963921515.1 Calotriton arnoldi | reverse complement strand
GCACCGCTTGCTGTTCAAGCCTCTCACCATGCACTCAAAGCATAGCCTACTCTCCAAGCCTCTCGACTTGAGTTCAGAGCATAGCCTACTCTCCAAGTCTTTCACCATGCACTCGAAGCATAGCCTACTCTACAAGCTTCTTACCATGCACTGAGAGCATAGTCTACTCTCCAAGCCTTTCACCATGCACTCGAAGCATAGCCTACTCTCCAAGCCCTTCACCGTTACTCGGAGCATAGCCTACTCTCCTAGCCTCTTACCATGTACTCAAAGCATAGTTTATTCTCCAAGCCTCTCTCCATGCATTCAGAGCATAGCGTACTCTCTAATCCTCTCACCTTGAGCTCAGAGCATAGCATACTCTCCAAGCCTTTCACCATTACTCGGGGCACCGCTTGCTGTTCAAGCCTCTCACCATGCACTCAAAGCATAGCCTACTCTCCAAGCCTCTCGACTTGAGTTCAGAGCATAGCCTACTCTTCAAGACTTTCACCATGCACTCGAAGCATAGCCTACTCTACAAGCTTCTTACCATGCACTGAGAGCATAGCCTACTCTCCAAGCCTTTCACCATGCACTCGAAGCATAGCCTACTCTCCAAGCCCTTCACCGTTACTCGGAGCATAGCCTACTCTCCAAGCCTCTCACCTTGCAGTATGAGCATAGCCTACTCTTCAAACCTTATACCATGCACTCTGAGCCCTGCCTACTCTCCAAGCCTCTTACCATACACTCGGAGCATAGCCTACTCTCCAAGCCTCTCACCTTGAGCTCAGAGAATAGCCTACTCTCCAAGCCTCTCACCTTGCAGTCCGAGCATAGCATACTCTCCAGGCCTCTCACAATGCACTTGGAGCATAGCCTACTCTCCAAGCTTCTCACCTTGAGCTCAGAGTATAGCCTATTCTCCAAGCCTCTCACCATGCACTCAGGGCATAGCCTACTTTTCAAGCCTCTCAGCATGCCCTCAGAGCATAGCCTACTCTCCAAGCTTCTTACCTTGCACTCGGAGGATAGCCTACTCTCCAAGCCTCTCACCATGCACTCAGAGCATAGCCTACTCTCCAAGCTTCTCACCTTGCACTCAGAGCATAGCCTACTCTCTAATCCTCTCACCTTGAGCTCAGAGCATAGCCTACTCTCCAAGCCTTTCACCATTACTCGGGGCACCGCTTGCTGTTCAAGCCTCTCACCATGCACTCAAAGAATAGCCTACTCTCCAAGCCTCTCGACTTGAGTTCAGAGCATAGCCTACTCTCCAAGTCTTTCACCATGCACTCGAAGCATAGCCTACTCTCCATGCTTCTTACCATGCACTGAGAGCATAGCCTACTCTCCAAGCCTTTCACCATGCACTCGAAGCATAGCCTACTCTCCAAGCCCTTCACCGTTACTCGGAGCATAGCCTACTCTCCAAGCCTCTCACCTTGCAGTATGAGCATAGCCTACTCTTCAAACCTTATACCATGCACTCTGAGCCCTGCCTACTCTCCAAGCCTCTTACCATACACTCGGAGCATAGCCTACTCTCCAAGCCTCTCACCTTGAGCTCAGAGAATAGCCTACTCTCCAAGCCTCTCACCTTGCAGTCCGAGCATAGCATACTCTCCAGGCCTCTCACAATGCACTTGGAGCATAGCCTACTCTCCAGGCCTCTCACCATGCACTTGGAGCATAGCCTACTCTCCAAGCTTCTCACCTTGAGCTCAGAGTATAGCCTATTCTCCAAGCCTCTCACCATGCACTCAGGGCATAGCCTACTTTTCAAGCCTCTCAGCATGCCCTCAGAGCATAGCCTACTCTTCAAGCTTCTTGCCTTGCACTCAGAGGATAGCCTACTCTCCAAGCCTCTCACCATGCACTCAGAGCATAGCCTACTCTCCAAGCCTCTCACCTTGCAGTCCGAGCATAGCATACTCTCCAGGCCTCTCACAAAGCACTTGGAGCATAGCCTACTCTCCAGGCCTCTCACCATGCACTTGGAGCATAGCCTACTCTCCAAGCTTCTCACCTTGAGCTCAGAGTATAGCCTATTCTCCAAGCCTCTCACCATGCACTCAGGGCATAGCCTACTTTTCAAGCCTCTCAGCATGCCCTCAGAGCATAGCCTACTCTTCAAGCTTCTTGCCTTGCACTCAGAGGATAGCCTACTCTCCAAGCCTCTCACCATGCACTCAGAGCATAGCCTACTCTCCAAGCTTCTCACCTTGCACTCAGAGCATAGCCTACTCTCCTAGCCTCTTACCATGTACTCAAAGCATAGCTTACTCTCCAAGCCTCTCTCCATGCATTCAGAGCATAGCGTACTCTCTAATCCTCTCACCTTGAGCTCAGAGCATAGCCTACTCTCCAAGCCTTTCACCATTACTCGGGGCACCGCTTGCTGTCCAAGCCTCTCACCATGCACTCAAAGCATAGCCTACTCTCCAAGCCTCTCGACTTGAGTTCAGAGCATAGCCTACTCTCCAAGTCTTTCACCATGCACTCGAAGCATAGCCTACTCTCCAAGCTTCTTACCATGCACTGAGAGCATAGCCTACTCTCCAAGCCTTTCACCATGCACTCGAAGCATAGCCTACTCTCCAAGCCCTTCACCGTTACTCGGAGCATATCCTACTCTCCAAGCCTCTCACCTTGCAGTATGAGCATAGCCTACTCTTCAAACCTTATACCATGCACTCTGAGCCCTGCCTATTCTCCAAGCCTCTTACCATACACTCGGAGCATAGCCTACTCTCCAAGCCTCTCACCTTGAGCTCAGAGAATAGCCTACTCTCCAAGCCTCTCACCTTGCAGTCCGAGCATAGCATACTCTCCAGGCCTCTCACAATGCACTTGGAGCATAGCCTACTCTCCAAGCTTCTCACCTTGAGCTCAGAGTATAGCCTATTCTCCAAGCCTCTCACCATGCACTCATGGCATAGCCTACTTTTCAAGCCTCTCAGCATGCCCTCAGAGCATAGCCTACTCTCCAAGCTTCTTACCTTGCACTCGGAGGATAGCCTACTCTCCAAGCCTCTCACCATGCACTCAGAGCATAGCCTACTCTCCAAGCTTCTCACCTTGCACTCAGAGCATAGCCTACTCTCCTAGCCTCTTACCATGTACTCAAAGCATAGCTTACTCTCCAAGCCTCTCTCCATGCACTCAGAGCATAGCGTACTCTCTAATCCTCTCACCTTGAGCTCAGAGCATAGCCTACTCTCCAAGCCTTTCACCATTACTCGGGGCACCGCTTGCTGTTCAAGCCTCTCACCATGCACTCAAAGCATAACCTACTCTCCAAGCCTCTCGACTTGAGTTCAGAGCATAGCCTACTCTCCAAGTCTTTCACCATGCACTCGAAGCATAGCCTACTCTACAAGCTTCTTACCATGCACTGAGAGCATAGCCTACTCTCCAAGCCTTTCACCATGCACTCGAAGCATAGCCTACTCTCCAAGCCCTTCACCGTTACTCGGAGCATAGCCTACTCTCCTAGCCTCTTACCATGTACTCAAAGCATAGCTTACTCTCCAAGCCTCTCTCCATGCATTCAGAGCATAGCGTACTCTCTAATCCTCTGACCTTGAGCTCAGAGCATAGCATACTCTCCAAGCCTTTCACCATTACTCGGGGCACCGCTTGCTGTCCAAGCCTCTCACCATGCACTCAAAGCATAGCCTACTCTCCAAGCCTCTCGACTTGAGTTCAGAGCATAGCCTACTCTCCAAGTCTTTCACCATGCACTCGAAGCATAGCCTACTCTCCAAGCTTCTTACCATGCACTGAGAGCATAGCCTACTCTCCAAGCCTTTCACCATGCACTCAAAGCATAGCCTACTCTCCAAGCCCTTCACCGTTACTCGGAGCATATCCTACTCTCCAAGCCTCTCACCTTGCAGTATGAGCATAGCCTACTCTCCAAACCTTATACCATGCATTCTGAGCCCTGCCTACTCTCCAAGCCTCTTACCATACACTCGCAGCATAGCCTACTCTCCAAGCCTCTCACCTTGAGCTCAGAGAATAGCCTACTCTCCAAGCCTCTCACCTTGCAGTCCGAGCATAGCATACTCTCCAGGCCTCTCACAATGCACTTGGAGCATAGCCTACTCTCCAAGCTTCTCACCTTGAGCTCAGAGTATAGCCTATTCTCCAAGCCTCTCACCATGCACTCAGGGCATAGCCTACTTTTCAAGCCTCTCAGCATGCCATCAGAGCATAGCCTACTCTCCAAGCTTCTTACCTTGCACTCGGAGGATAGCCTACTCTCCAAGCCTCTCACCATGCACTCAGAGCATAGCCTACTCTCCAAGCTTCTCACCTTGCACTCAGAGCATAGCCTACTCTCCTAGCCTCTTACCATGTACTCAAAGCATAGCTTACTCTCCAAGCCTCTCTCCATGCACTCAGAGCATAGCGTACTCTCTAATCCTCTCACCTTGAGCTCAGAGCATAGCCTACTCTCCAAGCCTTTCACCATTACTCGGGGCACCGCTTGCTGTTCAAGCCTCTCACCATGCACTCAAAGCATAGCCTACTCTCCAAGCTTCTTACTTTGCACTCGGAGGATAGCCTACTCTCCAAGCCTCTCACCATGCACTCAGAGCATAGCCTACTCTCCAAGCTTCTCACCTTGCACTCAGAGCATAGCCTACTCTCCTAGCCTCTTACCATGTACTCAAAGCATAGCTTACTCTCCAAGCCTCTCTCCATGCACTCAGAGCATAGCGTACTCTCTAATCCTCTCACCTTGAGCTCAGAGCATAGCCTACTCTCCAAGCCTTTCACCATTACTCGGGGCACCGCTTGCTGTTCAAGCCTCTCACCATGCACTCAAAGCATAGCCTACTCTCCAAGCCTCTCGACTTGAGTTCAGAGCATAGCCTACTCTCCAAGTCTTTCACCATGCACTCGAAGCATAGCCTACTCTACAAGCTTCTTACCATGCACTGAGAGCATAGCCTACTCTCCAAGCCTTTCACCATGCACTCGAAGCATAGCCTACTCTCCAAGCCCTTCACCGTTACTCGGAGCATAGCCTACTCTCCTAGCCTCTTACCATGTACTCAAAGCATAGTTTACTCTCCAAGCCTCTCTCCATGCATTCAGAGCATAGCGTACTCTCTAATCCTCTCACCTTGAGCTCAGAGCATAGCATACTCTCCAAGCCTTTCACCATTACTCGGGGCACCGCTTGCTGTTCAAGCCTCTCACCATGCACTCAAAGCATAGCCTACTCTCCAAGCCTCTCACCTTGAGCTCAGAGAATAGCCTACTCTCCAAGCCTCTCACCTTGCAGTCCGAGCATAGCATACTCTCCAGGCCTCTCACAATGCACTTGGAGCATAGCCTACTCTCCAAGCTTCTCACCTTGAGCTCAGAGTATAGCCTATTCTCCAAGCCTCTCACCATGCACTCAGGGCATAGCCTACTTTTCAAGCCTCTCAGCATGCCCTCAGAGCATAGCCTACTCTCCAAGCCCTTCACCGTTACTCGGAGCATATCCTACTCTCCAAGCCTCTCACCTTGCAGTATGAGCATAGCCTACTCTCCAAACCTTATACCATGCACTCTGAGCCCTGCCTACTCTCCAAGCCTCTTACCATACACTCGGAGCATAGCCTACTCTCCAAGCCTCTCACCTTGAGCTCAGAGAATAGCCTACTCTCCAAGCCTCTCACCTTGCAGTCCGAGCATAGCATACTCTCCAGGCCTCTCACAATGCACTTGGAGCATAGCCTACTCTCCAGGCCTCTCAGCATGCCCTCAGAGCATAGCCTACTCTCCAAGCTTCTTACCTTGCACTCGGAGGATAGCCTACTCTCCAAGCCTCTCACCATGCACTCAGAGCATAGCCTACTCTCCAAGCTTCTCACCTTGCACTCAGAGCATAGCCTACTCTCCTAGCCTCTTACCATGTACTCAAAGCATAGCTTACTCTCCAAGCCTCTCTCCATGCACTCAGAGCATAGCGTACTCTCTAATCCTCTCACCTTGAGCTCAGAGCATAGCCTACTCTCCAAGCCTTTCACCATTACTCGGGGCACCGCTTGCTGTTCAAGCCTCTCACCATGCACTCAAAGCATAGCTTACTCTCCAAGCCTCTCTCCATGCACTCAGAGCATAGCGTACTCTCCAATCCTCTCTCCATGCACTCAGAGCATAGCCTACTCTCCAAGCTTCTCGCCTTGCACTCGGAGGATAGCCTACTCTCCAAGCCTCTCACCATGCACTTGGAGCCAAGCCCTCTCTCTAAGCCCTTCACTGTTTCTTGGAGCATAGCCTACTCTCCAAGTCACTTACCATGCACTCTGAGCCCAGCCTACCCTCCAAGCCCATTATCATGCACTCTGAGCCCTGCCTACTCTCCACGCCTCTCACCATGCTCTCGGATCATAGCCTACTCTCCAAGCCTCTCACCATGCACTTGGAGCACCGCCCACTCTCCAAGCCTTTCACCATTACTCGGAGCACATTCTGCCTGCTGTCCAAGCCTCTCACCGCACACTCTGAGCCCTGCTTATTCTCCAAGCCTCTCACTATACACTCTGAGCACTACCTGAGCCCCCCACATTCCCCAAATTCAGTGAACGGGCCCATCACCTCTTGCTCCTGTTATACTGAATGTGCTGTTGCGCTATCCCTATGTACCCTTCACCTCACTGTCCAGTCTCTAGGATATATTAAACAGGGGCGACTCCTCCATTTGGGCGGAAAAGCGTCGCCCCACAAACCACAGAGCTGAAAAATAAAATTGTAATAACGTTTATTTATTACCAATTTATTTTTCAGCAACCCGTCCCAAACAGTCAGGATGGGGTGGGGCCAGTACTGATGAGTGGAAGCAGCAGGGAGCTCTGTACTTTAAAATGCACATGTCTCTCTGTCCGGCCGTCTTCGGACGGCCAGCCAGACATGCGCATTTTAAAGTTCTCTAATCTAGCTGTTTTAGGCAGCTGGGTTAGAGAAAGCGCAGGCCTCCAGTACTCTTAGGAATGCTGAGAGAGCCTGCCTATCCAATCCTGGTGCTGCTCTCCTACTGTGAAAGCAGCGCCAGGTTTGAATAGTGCAGTTTCCTGCTTCCGGAGCTTCTGATATTAAACCTTTTGAAAACAATGCCTCAAAGACACTTAATCAGTGTAAAGGCAACTCAGGACTCTAGAAAGGCCCTTCCTTCTATGTCAGTTTTACATTCCATAATCTGGCTCCAAAAAAACCTTACAGTGCTTCAAAGACTTGGCTATCGAGAGAGGGGATGTGTCCAAGGCGGCACGAGCCCGAGATCTGCATGGGTGCACCCGTATACTGACTGGTACAAACTGTACATTACATCAGGGTAGGTATGTAAATAGGGAAGACATTCATCACCTTGAGAGGTGGAGACTTTCAACCCCATAGCGCCTCGGGACAGGCCGCATATTTTCTCAGCAAAGGTCTGTAAATAACCAATGCTGAGAACTCGAGAGCTTCAACACTGCGGCAGGTCATATATCATCACTGGATAAGTCTGTAAATAGCATTTACCACCCATCGTGCCATGTGGTTATACACAGGGCCATCAGATAGGGAGGTAAGGGGGGTCCAAGGCCTGGAGACAATAAAGACAAGAAGATTGTCTCAAAATAAAATGAAGGTATCAATGTCTGGTTAGGATTTTGGCCTGAAGAGAATGAGTGCTGTTGTAGCGCTAGATCAGCTTTTCATTTTCTTTTTGAGTGTGTCAGAAAAGATCCCTCTAGATGTGCACACTGTCTTGTGAGTTACATCACGGTGTACATTTTTTGTGTGGCTTTTTATATTTAAAAAATCACTGTTTGGGCTAGGCACATAGGAAGAGGGGCATAACTAGAAAAGAGAATGGACAGGGAGGGAGAACAGAGACAGTGTAATTGCAGCACTTGGTTATTTCTACTACATGGACAAGCAGAAACAGCTGTTGGGATAAATTGAAGGTGCCACAAATGTAAACATTTTTAAAGCTGCATACTGGTGCTGAACCTATTCCCAAGTACTCTTTTCTTATTATACAACTGGTATAACGGTTTACTGGGTTAATGTTAACGCGCCTGCATCAGATATCTGTGTGCAAATTGCAAGTCACTGTTATTGATCCTTGCAGATAACACTATGTCCAAATTCGACTTTGGAAGTAAAAGTACTTCCAAAGTCTTAAACTACTTTATTTTTACATATAAGTCACCTCTAAAGTCTTCCCTAGGTGCCCCAAGAGTAGATTGCATTGTAGTAATAAGCAGTGACATTATAAAATATATTTCATATGCCCCGGTGAGGGAAAACTGTCAATTTTGTTTTTCCCTATTGTAGTACATTAGATCCACAGGCTAACATGGGAAGCCTTCATTAAACTTTAAGAAAACCTCACTTTTGACAAGTGTGAGTTAAATTAATAATTAAAAGTATGAAAATAATAGTCCGGCCTGAAATCCAGGTTTGCCCCGCTAAAAGCTCCAGAACTCTTCACCATTGATGACGGGAGCCAAGAACTCCAGAAACCACCAAGGCTTTGCACTGAAAATTTTGACCGGCCCCAACCACCCTTATGTATCTGACCAGCACTCCATCGTGGTCAGTCTGAAACTTTGACTTGGTCCCGGTCAAGCGCAACCAGATGTCCATGTTTGGCGCCTTTTGCTTTTAAACACTAGAAAGCAAATTTTTACATTTAATCTTTAAAAATTCATATTGCCAGTTCCCTACATTGGATTTTTGTCATTTTAAAGATAAAACTATTTCCTAGATTTATAAATTGGTGTTGGAATTTTATTGTGTGTTGTGTCTTACTTATTTATTGTTATGGTGATATTAGATGCTTTACACAAATGTATGATGGTATTCCGCATGCGTTTATCACGCATGCCTTGGGAACGCCGTCATTAGAACAAACGTGTCTTTAGCACGCATTCATTCGGCACGCAAGTCGTTATAATGACTTGCCTTAGGGCGGTGCTGGATTTTGGAATAGTTTAATTTTCTATTCCAAATCCAGTCTGCGCAACAGCAGGGAAGGTGTTGGACTTTAATTCCAACACCATTCCACTAATGCTCCCCCCTAAAGCAAGTCATTGTAACGGCTTGCGTGCAGAACGAATGCGTGCTTAAGACGCGTTTGTTCTGTTGCTGGCACTGTGAAGGCACCGCGTGATTGGGGCTTCGTCCTAAAGGACGTTTCCCGCTTTACACACCTGTCTCCTAAGTTAAGCCTGGCTGCTTGTGAGCCAAGCTACCAAGGGTTGAGCAAGGATTAATTTATTTAGACTTTACTGGACCTTATTTGTGATTGTGGTGTTGTTACTAACTGTAGGTACCTACCTGCACCTACTACCAAGCCACCTTCCAACACAATGACACAGAGATTGTCTTGAAAATTTCTTGATGGGCAGTTCAAAATGACAATCAGGAACACCGCCTTTTGAAAAGCTTATTGTCTGTGAGGCAAACTTAGTTAGAAATAAGCGTGGTCATAGTAAAATCGTATTTTCATGCACTAAAGTGCATCAAGACTAATCCACCCCTGCAAACTCGACACCCGGGTTGTTTAATCTAGACATGAGAGTAAGTGTACAGAGCTATCATTGATAATCTACCTTACAAACATTTGAGTTTAAGGATGATATGGTCTTTTGACCTTGGACAGATTGAAGGTATGGAATGTAAGAGGCATTGAAGCAGTTGCAGGATGTGGCCATTCATTCCTCATTTTGTCTGATTCAATTAAAAATGGTTTACAGGATCTACTTCTACAGGCCATGAATGTATTCAATGGCTCTAAACACAGATCTGACCTGGAAGGCCCCAAATACGTAATTTGTGGACAAAAGTCCTTTGGGAATGGGCCTTCACAGAAAGAACCTTCCCCACAGACAAATAGGAGAGCCAAGGAACTGAGAGGCTACCCTAGGGTGCTCTATGGTGGAGGAGGATGAAGCTCGAAACCTACACCGACCGAAGTAGTACTGAGGCAGGTTATCAAGAAGTATGAATGGGAGGGGAGGCTAACTCCAGAAATGCCTCTGTGGGATTCTAGCTCCCTTTGAGGCCTGAGTACACTAAAAGGCTCTCAGAAGTGGGACCTTCTGCAGATTTCCTAACTGAGAGACATATGGGAGCTCAAGGGATCCTAACCTATCATTTGAGGAATGATAACATCAGTTTGAACTGGCTGGCAGTCAATATTATAAATTACTACAGGTGCAATACGTATTGAAAAAGTACAAGCCCTACAACAACCGCAGGGAGGAGTCTCAAGCGTACGATGTATTCATTGTGTAATTTGAGTTCAGTAGCGAGAATACCTATGCTAGGCATGCTCCTGGAGAAGACAAGAGTGCAGACAGTGGTGAGAGCCCTTAAGTGAAAGCTATGCTGAGTGCACGGGGAGCCAGTAGTGCGTGAAGTGCTGTGAGCGCAGTGAGAAGCTAGGAGTGCATGCTGTGCTGTAAGTGCAGTGAGAAGCTAGGAGTGCATGCAGTGCTGTGCTGTAAGTGCAGTGAGAAGCTAGGAGTGCATGCTTTGCTGTAAGTGCAGTGAGGGGCTAGTGTTCATGCTGTACTAAGAGTGCAGTGAGGAGCTAGGGTCCATGCTGTGCTAGCAGTGCTGCGAGAGGCCTAAAATGCATGCAGTGCAGCGAGATGCCAGCAATGAATACCTATTTTTCTAGGCAGGCACGTGGAAGAGTCTGCAGTGGAGGTGGTGGTAAGAGGCCTGAAATGAATACTGCACTGGGAGTGCATTGAGAAGTCAGCTTTCCATAGTATGCTATAAGGGCAGTGAGAAACCAGCATTTCATTATGTGCTATGAATGCAGTGAGAAGCCAGTAGTGCATGTTGTGCTATAAGTGCACTGAGAAGCCAGCAGGGCATGCTGTGCTAGGAGGGGAGTGAGGAAACTTAGATCGCATGCTGTACTAAAAGAGCACCAAGAGGCCTGGTGTCCATGCTGTACTAGGGGTGCATCGAGAGGCCATGTGCCCATGCTGTACTAGGGGTGCGTTGAGAGGCCTAGTGCCCATGCTGCGCTAGGACTGCATCGAGAGGCCTAGTGCCCATGCTGTGCTAGGGGTGCATCGAGAGGCCTAGTGTCCATGCTGCGCTAGGAGTGCATCGAGCGGTCTAGTGTCCATGCTGCGCTAGGAGTGCATCGAGAGACCTAGTGTCCATGCTGCGCTAGGAGTGCATCGAGAGGCCTAGTGTCCATGCTGCGCTAGGAGTGCATCGAGAGGCCTAGTGTCCATGCTGCGCTAGGGGTGCTTCGAGAGGCCTGGTGTCCATGCTGTACTAGGGGTGCGTTGAGAGGCCTAGTGCCCATGCTGCGCTAGGACTGCATCGAGAGGCCTAGTGCCCATGCTGTGCTAGGGGTGCATCGAGAGGCCTAGTGTCCATGCTGCGCTAGGAGTGCATCGAGAGGCCTAGTGTCCATGCTGCGCTAGGAGTGCATCGAGAGGCCTAGTGTCCATGCTGTGCTAGTAGTGCATTGAGAGGCCTAGTGTCCATGCTGTGCTAGGAGTGCATTGAGAGGCCTAGTGTCCATGCTGTGCTAGGACTGCTTCGAGAGGCCTAGTGTCCATGCTGTGCTAGGAGTGCATCGAGAGGCCTAGTACCCATGCAGTACTAGGGGTGCATCGAGAGGCCTAGTGTCCATGCTGTGCTAGGACTGCATCGAGAGGTCTGGTGCCCATGCTCTACTAGGGGTGCATCGAGAGGCCTAGTGTCCATGCTGTGCTAGGAGTACATCGAGAGGCCTGCTGTACTAAGAGTGCATCGAGAGGCCTAGTGTCCATGCTGCGCTAGGAGTGCATCGAGAGGCCTGGTGTCCATGCTGTGCTAGGAGTGCATCGAGAGGCCTAGTGCCCATGCTGTACTAGGGGTGCATCGAGAGGCCTAGTGCCCATGCTGTACTAGGGGTGCATTGAGAGGCCTAGTGTCCATGCTGTACTAGGGGTGCATCGAGAGGCCTAGTGCCCATGCTGTACTAGGGGTGCATTGAGAGGCCTAGTGCCCATGCTGTACTAGGGGTGCATTGAGAGGCCTAGTGCCCATGCTGTACTAGGGGTGCATCGAGAGGCCTTTTGCCCATGCTGTACTAAGAGTACATCGAGAGGCCTGGTGTTCATGCTGTGCTAGGAGTGCATTGAGAGGCCTAGTGTCCATGCTGTGCTAGGAGTGCATCGAGAGGCCTGCTGTACTAAGAGTGCATCGAGAGGCCTAGTGCCCATGCTGTACTAGGGGTGCATTGAGAGGCCTGGTGTCCATGCTGTGCTAGGAGTGCATCGAGAGGCCTAGTGCCCATGCTGTACTAGGGGTGCATCGAGAGTCCTGGTGTCCATGCTGCGCTAGGACTGCAGTCAGAGGCCTAGTGCCCATGACGCTAGGACTGCAGTCAGAAGCCTAGAGTTCACGGGCTGAAAGCAAGAATGAGTCAGTGGGAGAATGAATGAATACAAGAGGGCAAGGATGAGTCAGTGCATTTATGATGACGTCTGGAGTGCCTAAACTCACCAGTGACTGAAGAGGCCCTTTCAGCTATAAGCCAGACCTGTTGGCATTGCCAATGCTTGATTAGAAGGAACGGGGACCTTTGAAGATCAATGAGCATCACAGGAAAGAGTAGTTTACTACAAAAACAATCATAATATGAAACAGGATTACTGGAAATGCCTCCCTTGCACTATTTGTTTTATAGGGGAGCATGGCATAGATTGCTTCTATGTTTTTGCAAAAATGATTCCCAAGGACTGAGATTGTTCTGGGCACATGCGGCAGGGCTCGCCCATGTTCTAATGACAGCCTGGGTAATTCACATGGTATAGAACAGTGGTTCCCTAGGATTGTCCCGAGCTTATTTCTGGCAGAAAAGAACATTTTTTCTTCCCTTTTTGGAACTAGAGTATATTTTATGCCTTCTTCCAAGTCAAGAAAAAATCTGATTTCTGGATATCAGACTAAGATTACGCTTGTGTTGTATGTAATCTTTTAAATATACTGTGTTAGTTCAGCATTACAACACTATTGCAGGCCTGATCTTTTTACATAGCTGAATGCCACCGTGGTGCTGCTCCTAAACATCACAAAAGCAAGTATTAGTATTTTACCAACTCAATGGTCTTAGTTTTATTCAACTTTGAAGGGTGATAGTCTGAGTGGATATGTTAGCGGCCTGCCCAGGTCGCGAAGGCGCCCTGCCGCCAACAATGCGGCTCCAGCGCCTTTACTGCATCGGCGCATCAGGAACGGCATGTCCGCTTTGCTTGGACTTTAATTATGCAGAGCTACGGCATTGAGTGTTTACAGCTACCCACTGAGGTATTTTAAAACTTTAATAATGGAGAACATCACGGCACCCATTGGGGAATATTATTGATTTAAGAACTTCTATAACCACAATGCAATGCGTACATACGCCCACATGGGCGGAACTATAAAATCCACCGCGAGTGCGATGTAAATTATTGCCGTCTTTTCTTGAGACAAGCTGGAACCAGTGACAAAGGGCGAGGTGACGCCCGAAACGTGTTTGGTACTTTTGGCATATTTACCAGCTGGAATAAGTGATGTTGTTTGCCCTGCAAATAAAAGGAAGACAACACAACCATGTGTGGCGCCTTCACTGTTGGGTGCTCTTCATTTGGATATGTTAGCGGCCTGCCCAGGTCGCAAAGGTGCACCGCCGCCAACAATGCGGCTCCAGCGCTTTCACTGCATCGGCGCATCAGGAACGGCATGTCCGCTTTGCTTGGACTTTAATTATGCAGAGCTACGGCATTGAGTGTTTAGAGCTACCCACTGAGGTATTTTAAAACTTTAATAATGGAGAACATCACGGCACCCATTGGGGAATATTATTGATTTAAGAACTTCTATAACCACAATGCAATGCGTACATACGCCCACATGGGCGGAACTATAAAATCCACCGCGAGTGCGATGTGAATTATTGCCGTCTTTTCTCCAGACAAGCCGGAACCAGTGACAAAGGGCGAGGTGACGCCCGAAACGCGTTTGGTACTTTTGGCCTATTTACAAGCTGGAATAAGTGATGTTGTTTGCCCTGCAGGCCCTGCAAATAAAAGGAAGACAACACGACCGTGTGTGGCGCCTTCACTGTTGGGTGCTCTTCATTTGGATATGTTAGTGGCCTGCCCAGGTCGCGAAGGCGCCCCGCCGCCAACAATGCGGCTCCAGCGCCTTTACTGCATTGGCGCATCAGGAACGGCGTGTCCGCTTTGCTTGGACTTTAATTATGCAGAGCTACGGCATTGAGTGTTTACAGCTACCCACTGAGGTATTTTAAAACTTTAATAATGGAGAACATCACGGCACCCATTGGGGAATATTATTGATTTAAGAACTTCTATAACCACAATGCAATGCGTACATACGCCCACATGGGCGGAACTATAAAATCCACCGCAAGTGCGATGTGAATTATTGCCGTCTTTTCTCCAGACAAGCCGGAACCAGTGACAAAGGGCGAGGTGATGCCCGAAACGCGTTTGGTACTTTTGGCATATTTACAAGCTGGAATAAGTGATGTTGTTTGCCCTGCAAATAAAAGGAAGACATCACGACCGTGTGTGGCGCCTTCACTGTTGGGTGCTCTTCATTTGGATATATATATATATATATACACGATAGTGACTCATCGCGCCCTCTCACTAGGGTTGTTTTTCATGATAGTCTTGCTTTGTTATTATTGGGAAGCTGGAGCTTCAGCAAGTGCTGGTTTTATGGGCCAGAAGCACAGCTTGTGCATTTATAGTTGTGATACTCTTGCGTTTATCGAGTTTGGTTAGGTTATGTTAGGTAGTTTTGTTAAGCGCTCGAATGCCCATGGGCGTCTTGGCGCTAGCTAAAAAGACCGCAAAAGAAATTAACCCAAAGAAATTTTTTTGCAGGACATGAAAAGCCAGGTTTTTAACAATTTCCTGAATGCCAGCAGATTTGGCATAGATTTAATATGAAGGGGAAGATTGTTCCAGGATTTTGAGGCTCCCACGACAAAGCCTCTTGCGCCCCAGGAGGAATGTAGAATGACTCTGTGTTGTTATCTACAGTACTTATAAACTGCATGAGTGCATTACACTGCTGGGTATGAAACGAGCTGTCAGTATTACTTATGTAGCCTCAGAGGTTCTAGCGCCCTCCTCCCCTTGATTACTGCTGAAGGACCCAGGAATATATCATATCGCTCCATTAGACACCACCTATGGGTTCAATATCGGTTATAATGGTGATGTTCTTCTTGTAGTAAATTGGCATTGATTATAAAAGTACCTACTGGGACGGGTACGTAGCGCCTCCGTGGGAACGTGATCGTTATTGCCATACAGCATATTTTATTTTGCTTTGACTCCTTGTAAGTGCAAGAGTCTGCTGTGTCAGTATTGAATTTGAAAACGTGAACAATTAACATATTTAAATAAACCGAAGTAACCGCAGAGTGTTGTTTGAGACTTGGGTTTAGGGCACAGACACATATTTACTATTTTTTTCCCACAACCCCAGTATTGGGTATAAAAGGCTCGGCTCATATTAAGAGCTCAGTGTGCGCTCTGAAGAACCCTGTGAACAACCCCTCTCTTCCAGGGCCCGTTATCACGACTCACCATCGCAGGGAATGCACATCTTTTTTACTGAAACAATTCCATTATTTCACTTTCTTCCAACAGCAGATTCGGAGCCTGGTGGCTGCAGACAACTTTTGTTTTGAGGCACTCCACAGCCCGGTGGATACGCGCCTGACGCCAAAAACGGGGCCTATGGCCTCTGCTTATCCGTCTCTGTTTTTCTTTGGATTGGTTTTCTAAACACAATTAGCGAACTGTAATCCTCTGTCGGCTGCAAACGTAACTGTTATTTTTCTCAGTAAGTGCTCTTAACCCGATAGAACAGCATAATCCAGTGTTGCTTATTTGGGCGCTTGGCTGCTTGGACGACCATGCTGATGAGAACGGCTGGCTGGGAAGAACAGAGAACACCCGCGAGACAACAAACTGGACAGCAGGTGGCGCCCGTGCTCCAAGATCGGAAACTTGTTCGTTGGTCTCAATAGCATTCCTTCTTATCCAAGTCCTGGTTTCAAGTGTGGAAGTTGTTTCCTGGCATTGAATTAATATTTTCATCATCGATTTCTGGGACTGCTTATTCAGTTCCCAGTGAGTGACAGGGCTGTCCTTCCTACAATTGATGAACCTGAAGAGCAAGCCTAGAAAACAGCCCAGAAGTAGAGGTGGGCGAGCCAACAAGTCAACAGGGAGAGGCCAGCCGGAGCCCAGAAGAGGCTCTTGCTGGGCTCGAGCCGATCCTTGAAAATAGTTGATGTCTAAATCATGCTTGTTGCAGCATATAAAAATAGGATAGTCTCTTTAAAATTAAAAAAAAGTATGTTTTTAACACGTAGAAGCGTTTCTTCTACATATATATACAGGGCTTTAAGTGGGAAAAAAAACCTGGGGTGCTCTAAAAGGGGCGTGGCAAATTTCTTAAAGGGGTGTGGCCTATCCGAGTAGGGGCGTGGTCTAAATCAAGATAACTAGCATTGTGTGCTTAAGAAAATCATGAAGTCGCATCCAGCAAAGGATAATAAAATAGGCAAAAGGTATATTTATTAAGTATAAGCCCTGGGTGTTATTGTGCACTGAAAGACCTGTTGATTTAGCCTGTTTGCAGGAAGAACATCCAATATTGCCTGACTTAAGATACAACCATTTATATTCCTCTTGAAAGTAATACCACTGTTTAGTGTTCCAGCAGTCAGGAGTTTGACGGTTTCTTTCTCTGGCACACGTTGAAGTCTTTGTAAAGGTGGACTGTCCTTGGCAGACTCTTGCTGAGTTTTACTAGCCTCATCACTAGTTGGTTGCACTGGACAAGACTCCCCTGTAACACGCTGGCGCTTCAGTGACGGTAGGAAGTCAATCATTGAAGACTGCATAGACTTGCGCTTCAGAGCAGAAGCAGATAAGCCACTAGTAGCCATGGTAAAATTTAGAACTTCCTTCTTGACGGCTGGACTGGTATATCTGAAAAAGAAAAGAAAAATCTTCCCCTGCTGATTTCCTCTGCTGATTTTGGTTTCCAGGTGATAAGGCCTTGCGTCACGCAACGAGAATATTAAGCCTCTTATCTGCAACAAAAATTGAATAGTTTACTCCAGTGATCAACAATGTTTAATTGAAGTGCCATTTGGCAGGCAGATGTTACTCTTCATTTTGTGCTGCTCCTGAAAGGATCTCTCAATGCGACTGAGATGTTTTTCAAAAATGCCCCAGCTGCACTCGTGGAGTCAGAGAATCACCCAAAGTAGCGTTTCCCCATATATCACAACTGTAAAACACCTTCTTATTACACTACAACGGATTAGTTGGGGCAACTAATGTGTAATTAGAGATTGGCTAATGTGTAGGCGATAAGAAATTTTGTATATTTCCCTTCACATAAATGCGATGAAAATGCAATTAACTGTAAGCTGTAAAACAACATCGTCATTTGCGTACATGACTGCTATACTACGAATGTATCGTATTGTTTACTATTAAAATGCAAAATAAAGTAAAAAAAAAAAAAAAAAAAGTAGCGTTTTCCCAATCACAAAAATAGCGCTTTCTCAAATCACAAAAATAGCGCTTTCTCAAATCACCCCCGTGATTGCCATAGTCAAGTCACCAAGCTTTAATCACCCCTGCGGCGGCCCGCCGGTAGCGTGTGTGATCACAATCTCCCCCCCTGTGCAAACTCCGGTCACGTGTTGGAGCCGGTTACCTTAGGATGTGAAGGGGGCTCTGCGGTCCGCGCTGATCTCCGGTGAAGCCGCTTTCGCCGGTGGGACGCGCCTCGGCCTCAGGTTCAGCTCCTTTCCTCGATGACGAGCGCAAGGGAACCCCGGTTGCTAGGGGACGCCTCGCGCCTCTCCAGACTCAATGTAGCTCCGCCTGACGAACCTCCGCGTTGCTGGGGGAAACCCTCGTTGCTGTGACCAATCCGAGCGCGGCTCGGAAATGACGATCCCGGGCCGGCGGTGGTGAATACCGGCAGGGTGTTTTCAAGGCTCCTTCTCAGAGCGGCGAACCCGGAGAAGGGAAATCCCGAGAGAAAGTGTCTCTCTTCAAAGGATTTCCCTTCCTGCTACAATGACGTCACGCCTTAAGCAGTGCGCGCGCATGCTCACCCAAAACACCAAACAAAAACCGGGACGTCTGGTCACCCTACCTTTGAGGCCCGAAAATAGAGCCCCCTAGAGACCCCTTTCGAGGCCCCCCCAAAAAAACTGGGGGTGCTCAGACCCCCACAGACCCCCCCACTTAAAGCCCTGTATATATATAGACCCCCCCCCCTTTAGTGTCAACCTTCGCACACTTTTTTGGGAAAACTTAGTGAGGATTCATCAACTGGCACCAAAAGATATAGGCAAGTTAAGAAACGCTTTACTATGGAAACTAGGCCATAACTATAACTACTTACTGGCGACCACCAGTAGGATATATATATATACGCGTCGGGATTTGTGTTGCAAATTGTGAATAAACACGTTTGTTTATAGTAGCCACGGCACCGGTGTTTTCTTGTTAGCAGACAAATAACTGACGGAGTTACCGGATAAGTTTGGATATTGAGGGTTTGCTACCCTGCCGTGTCGCCTGCCGTAGCAAGTGGCTTGGGCTGGAGCAAAACTTTGTGGTGGAGATATATATATCACGGGCCCGTGAGAAAGGAGTGCTGTAACTCCGAAACGCGTCGGGATTTGTGTTGCAAATTGTGAATAAACACGTTTGTTTATAGTGGCCACGGCACCGGTGTTTTCTTGTTAGCAGACAAATAACTGACGGAGTTATCGGATAAGTTTGGATATATATATATATCCAAAACCAACTCCGGCACGCATAATTACTCAGCCAGATACCGACACCGCAGCGCCCAGTCTTCCGGTAAGTTTATTGTTTATTTACGGGCTGTGATATGTATATATATATGTATATATATATATGTACATATATATATATATATATATATATATATATATGAGTGTGTGTATGCATAGGAAGGTTCTCTCATATGTGATAACACAGAAAAAAAATTAAGTAATAAATATTGCCTAAGATCACACAAAATGGTCAAGCGGAGAAGTCAGGATTGGTCCCAGGTTTACTGTTTTCAAATAATGCAATTCACCTACTAGTTGGCTGCCTCTGTCTCTCCTTTTTAACACCAAAGGTTTATGCTTTGTTTGTAATTCTTGGTACGTGGTGGCAGAGTGTGGGTGGCAGGCAGAAGACACATTAAAATTCGGTTCGTGTTGGGCTTGAAGGTCCAAGAGGACCTCGAGCTGAGCCGCAGCCAGGCTTTAGGCTCGATCCTTAAGTTGCTTACCCACCTCTACCCAGAAGTAGTGGGTTTACAGGGCGTTACTAAATCCAGCGCCTAGAGCACTTTCAGGATAAAAGCAGAACTGCCACAAAAAAAAAAATACACTGCATGAGGATGGGCAGAGCCTTAAAAGGGGCGGGCCTCGTGCTGAGAAGTACCTAAGGAGCACTTTTGCTCCTTCTACTCTACCAAAAAGATTAAACTTGCTGATGCTGGTGCCGATGTCCTGGGGTGTTTTCACACCCTTAATGCACATCGTTTGTTCAACGCTCGAAAGATGAGCTGGAAATCCACTCTTTGCAGTGGATTCCAGCTCGTCTTCGCTGCTACCGTGTGATATTGGCTCCTCACTGGGCGACTGCGCCAAGGAAGCCTATATCATGTAACACATTGTGGCTCCAAGTGAGTCACGAGGTATGCACAGACTGGAAATTCTTGGTAGTATGTGGTGCTTAAGGACCACCTCCAGCTTCAGACTCTGTATCGGAAGTGTTGCTACCTTGTCTTGTTTTTGGGGCAGTATTCTATGATGCAGAGGGTTGTTGCCCGGTGGTGAGTATACAGGTATGAGCAGTGTCAGGCTGAGGTGTGTCTAGCCTTATTTTATGTTGTTTAACTCAAACATCAAGAAAGAAATCCGACAGTCTCGATTTTATACCAGCTTTCAAAGACCAATGAAGGTAATTAGACTGGTTGAGAACCAACCTCAGGTACTGGCTAGGAAGTAAACTTTAAAGGTACTGACGGGGCTAGCTCTTGCACTGGTGGTGCGCGGTGCTACAGTCTTTTTTGGCACCCCCCGCAATGACCTACTTCTCCAAGGATTCCCTCACTACCATTCTCCAAAGGTGCCACTCATCCCGCCATAGCCCCTCCCTGTCTCACATGCTTTTCTTTTGTTTTATAGCGCTACTAATACCATCACAAAAGGAACTCTCTGACAAAAGCAATAACCCACTGAGCTATGCACATTAAACTGCATGTTGCACATTCTTTGCAGCAGGCATATTAACCCTCTGTGTGAGATTCAAAGAAAAACGGACGGTCCAGAGATCCTGGTACTGGATATGAATTCCTAAAGGTACTAGAGGAACGTTGCTCAAGGCTCTGGACCTTTTAGCCTCGTATTAACAAGTAGGAGTGAGGGTGTAAGCAGTTGTTCCTCCCTTCAAATGGTCTGTTTTATCCATTAGGGTAATTCCTTTTTATGACACAACACAGTAGTCCAAGTGGGTTTGAGTGAAAAGTAGATATTTTATTTTCATTCGCCACTTTGTAAATCCATTTCACTCTTTTTTGTCATATTGTCACACTGCAGAAGCGCCTTGTGGACGGATTCATCCCGGTACTTAACCTACACACCTCGACCTTGAGAAAGCCCTGGCACAACTTGCCACATAGGGCGAAACACGTGTCGGCTGTTCCCTTTCTCTTAAAAACTTTCCATAAAATATGACAAAAAAGAGTGAAATGGATTTACAAAGTGGCGAATGAAAATAAAATATCTACTTTTCACTCAAACCCACTTGGACTACTGTGTTGTCATAAAAAGGAATTACCCTAATGGATAAAACAGACCGTTTGAAGGGAGGAACAACTGCTTACACCCTCACTCCTACATATTAACCTCTGTGTGACTTTAGGATGAGTCAAAACTGCCACAAGAGAAATCTCTGATTTCTCTCTAAACAGTTAACATTAATCACCAGAGTTATATTTACATTTTTATTGTTTCCTGAAAACTGCAGGACAGACAAGGAACTCTCCAACAGGTGTTTTTAAACCTAAAAGTTATTTCTAAACACGTCGCCCCCTTTACTGTCCCCCAGTTCAGCGTCCGGTGTGACTGCACCAGTCACAACATCCTAAAGTTGGCCCTCGGAGCTGGCACTGCAGCCGGTGCTACAGCAATGTTGTCTCTTTGTGGACTCTTTCCTCCTTTCTTGACCTTGTTTGTGTCCTCTTATGTAGTGCACAGGAGCAGCATGCAAACAAGGGCCTGACCAGTGCTTAATATGTAAAACAAGTGCTGGTCCTCAAAAATGAGTGACAGTTGACCCCACCTGCAACCACATGCTCAAATTAAGCAGTACCTGGGACAGAAATCATATTGGAGACTTAGAGGCCCTTTCCTCTCTCACTTTCTGTTAAAATATTTAAGAAGTGAAGACAAGAGGCTTAGAGTGTTTGCACTACCTGTAAATCCTCACCAGACCCTGCAGGTACCACCAGTACAGAAGCACCAAGACTCTGGAGGGAGAGCGGCCTCACCTTCAACGGAGTGGGTTTTGCAGAGGGCTTGTCAACTTTCCTGGGAACTTGTAGCAGCTTGATCAACCCTGGCATGCTCAGAGCCTGTTCTGTGTTGTTCTGCTCCTCTGCGGTACCTTAATAGCATTATCAGGCTTGAATATGCACCGAAGGGATTTCCACCCGAACACGGAGCAGAAACAAAAAAGTACAGCAATAAGAGGATTTTCGGTGTTCCAGGCTAAAACATAATTTCATTACAAGACCGGAGGCTACATTATGCAATAACTTTTATTTCTGCCCAGACATGCAGCCCTTTAAAGTGTAACAAATACATCATAAGTAAAAACATTCCAAACAGCATAACAAAGCGCCATGGTAACCAACTATCTTCCTCTTTTATTCGCTGCTCACCGGACAGTTAAGTACAACTTCTTCCTTTCTCCAATACTTTGATGTCTTTAGAAGCTTTTTCGTACGACTAACCTCGTTTTTTTCACAGATTGGATTGAAGGGTAAGTAAGCCTACCGACGTAGGCTACACCTTAATACCAATATCGTCTAACAGGTAAGTTAGCTCCTGTTGAACGATACCCTTCCAATTTATGGTTGGGTGTTTCTTTCCCCTTCTTTCTTTAAACGCGCTTATGCACTTCCAAAAACGAAAACGGAACGTAGCTCCGAACGGCCCACAGTAATCAACAAGGAGGTTTAACTCACCTCGTACTCGTGGACCCGAGATCGGCTGTCTCACTTCGACGGCACACACGCTCCCACTTCCGGGTCCTTCGTGCCTTCTCCGAGCCCCGCAAACCAAAAATACATGCCTGACGTCACGGGTCTCTACTCTAACCGGACCCGCCAAGCCTAAATTAGACCCTCTGAAAGGGCTGCTCCGACTCGCGCTGTGCGTCTCCATGGCAATGCAGAGCGCAGAGCCAACGCCAACGGATGTCAGCTGTTCAACTGAGCCTCAGCAAGACCCCATTTTACTTTTAAAGGAATTTAAGGCCAGCTGTTCAATTGAGCCTCGGCGAGACCGCTTTTTCACTTTTAAAGGAGTTTAAGGTCCAAGAAAATATTTAAAGCGGCATTAGGGATAAAAAAAAAAAAAAAAAGGAGATATGTCACAAAACGACACAGAGCCTAATAGTGAGATTCCCCTCACAGAGAACTCACTTATGAATCTCTTTGAGAGACAGCTGAAGTCCTCCTTAAAGGAGGCAGTAGAGGCAGCACTTATCAAAAGGAAAAGAGATATTCCTGAGGAAGAAACAGCAGTTTCTTCTGGGGAGGAGGACCCACTACCTAAAAAAGGTGGTAAGGTCTTAAAAAAGTCAATACACCTTGAGCCTCACGGTAGCCTGCGCGCTACAAGTAACCAAGTTTTATCCATTGGTAGCCTGTGCGCTACAGACGAACCAGGTGCCCCGTGCGACACAAAGAGAATGAGCGACCTTCATGGCGCAAAGAGTGCAGGTGTCCTGCGCGGCACACAGAGACCAGGTGTCCTCTTCGCGACACAAGAGACATCACTCCTATCGATGATGACGACTAATTGTCCCCAATCGACATTGATGATGAGGCTGATGAGTATATTTTCGATCCTCTAGAAAAACTTGATGATGACCTCCTTGACGAGGATTTAGGAAAACCTAACTACTCTGACTCCATTAAGGACCTATCAGGGATGGGGATGTTTAACCCCTCCAAAATCACCCATCCTAGAGGATCCGATTGGTGGCCCTTGGACCACGTAGCCCAATTTATTAAGGTTTGGATCAGGAAACCCCTTGAGAGGGATTCACGAAATTTGATGAGGTCCGAATGCCCTAGACCTTTCTTGGACAATAAGGCAGGCATGACTCCCAACCTAGATCCAGAGTTACTGACCTTCCTGTTTAAAACAGGAAGAGATCCTCGTAAGGGTTTGGAACGCTGCCTCAAGCAGTGTCAAGATAAGTTACTGGACACGCTAGGCCCTCTTGCTAGAATTCTAGACCTTGCAGACGAATCTTCCATGAATGGCACCCCTGTTGATACCGAGCTCCTACGAGGATGGAGTCAACGTGCTCTATGCCTCCTCGGAAATGCAAATGCAAGCCTTACCTCTGAAAGGCGAAGGGCCATTCTAATGCGGATGAACCCCAAGTTAGGGGACCTGGCCAATAAAGACATTCAGGGAGATCCGAATGGGCTTCTCTTCGGGGAAACCTTTATTAAATCCCTCGGGAAATATGTCTCCACTTTCTCCGCATTCAGTAAGGCCCAAACCAACATGAGACAAATGTTCGGGGGTAGAGTTTTTGGAAGGGCTGACAGGGCAGGACCGGCTGCCAGCCGCGGATACAATAGGTCCTCCTTCTATCAACAGAACCAATGCGGGTATGGAAGATACTTCCGCGGGAACAATACCTTCTTCCCTCAGAGGGACCGCAACAGCTGCACATGAGGCGGAGGCAACCGAGGCAGATTCCAAGGCCAAGGACATCAAGGTAAGGAACCTTTCTCCTGGTTCTTCCCTCCCAAAGGTAGGGGGAAGGCTCTCTCTTTTCAGACAGAATTGGTCATCAATAACCAACGATGCTTGGGTACTAGAAACCGTAAAAGGTTTCAGAATAGACTTCACTACTACTCCTTACCAGGCCTTTCAACCCAGAGAACTTACCCTGGACCACAAACAATCCGCTCTGGTCGACACAGAGGTGAGTCAAATGCTAGCCAAAGGGGCGATTTACATTGCCTCAAAGACTTGCCCCGGGTTTGTGAGTACAATTTTTCTCGTGAAGAAAAAAGAAAAGGGTTGGCGCACTGGAATAAATCTAAAGGATCTCAACACCTTTCTTGTGTATAGACACTTCAAGATGGAAGGTATCCATCTTCTGAGGGACATCCTCCAAGTAAAAGATTGGCTCATAAAACTAGACCTCAAGGACGCATATTTCACAATCCCTAGGGATCCGGAATCTCAGAAATACCTAAGGTTTGTATGGAGAGGTGTAACCTACCAATTTCGTTGTCTCCCCTTCGGCCTCTTTCACCAAGATCCTGAGACCAGTAGTGGCCTCTCTGAGGAGAAGAGGAGTTCGATTGATTATCTACCTGGATGACATTTTACTGATGTCTCAAAGCCAGGAAGAACTGCTAATTCACATGAAATGGACCAAAGACCTTCTAGAGAGTTTAGGCTTCATCATCAACATAGAGAAATCTGTTTTGACTCCTTCGCAAAACCTAGAGTTCCTAGGTTTCCAGGTAGACACATCCTCGGCCCAGTTGCAACTCCCCTTGAAGAAATTATCAAAGATACAGAAGGAGGTTTCTTATGTTTTATCAAAAGACACAGTGAGATTGAGGGAACTAGCAAGAGTAGTAGGGCTTTTATCCTCATCCATTCAAGCAATTTCACCTTGGCCCCTTCACTACAGGGCCTTACAGAGACTAAAATCTTCAGGCCTGAAGAAAGGTCTTTGGTACTCAGACAACGTTCCCCTGTCTCCGGAGGCTCGAGAGGACCTCCTATGGTGGCAGAACAACCTAGACAGTTGGAATGGGAAAGCAATATTCGGAAATACTCCGGATCACATTCTGGAATCCGATGCGAGCAACTTAGGCTGGGGTGCCAGATTAGGAAAGATAGAAACAGGGGGGAAATGGTCCCAAGAGGAACTCAGTTTACACATAAATTGTTTAGAGATGTTGGCGAGCTTGAACGCCTTAATGAGCTTCAAGGCAGCTCTGTAAAACAGTGTAGTACTAATCAAACTGGACAATTTTACGGCCGTCTCCTACATCAACCGCTTGGGAGGAGCAAGGTCAATGATTCTGGCAGATCTAGCCAAGAAGATTTGGTACTTCTGCTGGAGTCAGAAAATAACTCTGAGAGCAGAATTTATCCCGGGCCATCTAAACACAAGAGCAGATTGGAATTCAAGGTTCCTAAGAGACTCGAGCGATTGGAAACTGAATCCTCTAGTCTTCCAGAGAATTCAAGACCTATGGGGCCCCTTCGAGATAGATCTTTTTGCCAGCAGACTGACCTTCCAGATAGATCAGTACTTCAGTTGGAGACCAGACCCCCTAGCATCTGCAGTGGACGCTCTTCTCCAACCTTGGAACATACTGAGTTGCTATGCCTTCCCTCCTTTCGCACTAATCCAGAGAGTTCTCTTGAAAGTACGAATGGAGCATTGTCGCATTGTTCTAATTACTCCCTTTTGGAACTCTCAAATATGGTTTCCAAGTGTGATGGAATTAGTGATAGAAGTACCACGCCTTAACCCAGGGAGTTTAGACCTCCTTCAGGGCCTAGAAGGAGAGGTACACCCTCTTCTCTTAGAAGGAAACATGAACCTTCTTGCCTGGAAGATTTCAGGGGTTCAAGAAGATACTCAGGCATTCCAGGAGAGGCTAAAAGCCTACTGGATGAGTCATGGGCTCCGGGAACAAGGAGAAGATACACCAGTGCATGGAAAAAATGGTGCAGTTGGTGCCTGGAACGAGATATGGATCCCGTGGACGCACCTGTAGTAGAAGTAGCAAACTACTTAGCGGACCTTTTTAATTCAGGGCTATGTTATAGAACGGTAAATTGTTACAGATCAGCAATTTCTGCAGGACATTGTTTGTTAAATGACTTTTCTATTGGTACCGATCCCTTAATACGTAGAGTGATGAAGGGAATAAGACTTAAACGTCCCCCTAAGCCCAAATATAATTCTATATGGAACGTAAACCTTATCTTCGACCCTTTTTCTTCCTGGCCAGATAACTGTTTTGTTACAAGGAAACAATTATCCATTAAGCTAGCTACACTACTATGCCTAATATCTTTTAGAAGATTGTCTGATGTTAAGGCGTTAGAGATATGTAACAGGATTTATTCCCCAGATGGAGTGTTGTTCGAAATATGGAAAAGGACAAAGACCATGTCTGAGAACATTTTCTACCCTTATTTTTTAGATTGTCCCAAACTATGTGTGGTAAGTTGTATGAAGGTGTATGTACAGAAAATGATTGCTTTTAAACCTAGTAATGAGAGCCAACTACTGATTTCCTTTGTCAAACCCTATAAGGCTGTCTCTTCTGCTACAATTTCGAGATGGGTCAGAACAGTGATGTTGGAAGCAGGTATAGATTTATCCAAGTTCAGGGCACATTCTTCCTGTGGTGCTATGGCCAGTAAAGTATTCTGGGGTGGAGGATCCCTTTCAGATATTCTTTAAGCAGCAGATTGGTCAAATGCTTCCACTTTTGTTAAATTTTACCTTAAACCTGTAGAACATGTAAGCAATATAGCATTGAAAAGCTTTAAACTTGCATAATGTAGCCTCCGGTCTTGTAATGAAATGTCGATTCTCCAATTATCATACAGAGAGAATCTTGATTTCATTAAAGACAACGGAGGCTGACATTATCCCTCCCACCACTCCCTGGTGGATGTTTTGTTTAGAGATACTTGTTATCAGAAATGTTCATTCTTGCTATTATACTTTTTTAATGCCATATTGACTTTAATCTATTTGTTGTACCCGGAAACAAGTATTACTTGCATTCCCTTCTCTTTTTTTCAGACTCTGCTTCCTTGTAAAGTTCGTAATGCCGTTTATTACGGAAGAAGTTGAACCTACAGTTTCTTTACCTTTCGCAGCTCTAAGAGGAAGATAGTTGGTTACCATGGCGCTTTGTTATGCTGTTTGGAATGTTTTTACTTATGATGTATTTGTTACACTTTAAAGGGCTGCATGTCTGGGCAGCAATAAAAGTTATTGCATAATGTCATCCTCCGTTGTCTTTAATGAAATCAATATTCTCTCTGTATGATAATTGGAGAATCAACATTTCGCTAAACGCTTCGGATCCTGTAAGAAAAAACTTTTTTTTTCCTGCGCATTGTGATTTTGTGCCACCTACTGGTGGTGCCCCAGGCAATAGCCTTTCCTTACTTTACAGAAGTGTTGACCCTGACTGATGGCACTGAAATGGGTGAGGCACCTCTCACTTCACAATGGTCGGGCAAAGCCGAAACAGTACTCCTTCCAAGAGGGCTGCCGCCGACCAGCCGTGATGTGAAGTAGCTGGTATTCTGTGGTCCTAACTTTGAGATTTACATACATTTCGTTGTCAGTCACTTTCACTAGATTGCAGCACATACTGGACGTAGGCTTGCCAGGTGAAGATTACTGAAATAAAACACAAATGCGTTTTGAGGATTATCCACCGAGAAAAACACGAGGCTTTGTATGCAGTGCTTTGAAGGCAGACTGTGAGACCAGGGCCAGTCCAAGGACTGTTGGGTCCCCGGGTGAAAGGGAAAATATGAGGCCCTTCTAATTTGCATGTGACATCACAAGAAGTGACATCACAGGAAGTGACATCACAGGATATTAATCTTCTTTGGTATTGCTGAGGTGATCTAGTCCTTTCATTTGAATCTTGTATTCCTGCATTTATGATGGAAAAATGAAAAGGCAATTTCCAGAATGCAAAGAAATTACAACAGGTTGAGCTACTTACAGGTGGCATAAAGAAGCAACTTGAGACCTTCTCTGGTGGAAGTCTGTGCTATTGAAAGTTACAGTTTTCATATGAATGCCTTTTAATGTAACGGAATAGAAAGTTTGATGATGCGTTTGTTTTGAAATCAGTTGTGAGAGTAAGGCAGGGGACAGCTTTGGTGTGAGTGTGCTCACACAAGTGTGTGTGTTTTTTGCAGCAGTATGCTGGTGTAGTTTATTCCTGTTGCTGCTATAAGATGAAAGTTTAGGCCTTTGTTTCATCTGGATAGAGAAACAATATCAGCAATTAGGTTTTACCTCAAGACTACTGGAGAACAGCTCATTTTTCCTTACTCATCTCCGTAGAATTTATGCTCTTGGAGTTATTAAGAAGTTCTTGCATTGCACTGCTGCGGGGATGTTACTAAGGAGCTCTTGCTTGGTGGTAAACTATGGGGGGGGTATTGCTGTGACAAACCCACTATAGGGAACGCATTATGGGTGCGTCAGCAAGAGGTACTTAAACTAGGGAGTCAGACGCTGTTTAAAGTATAGGTGCTTTGCAGAGAGCTGCGCTGGCTGACAGAAGTCACAAAGGTGTCTTTCCCTGCAGCTTCCTAAAGAAGGCACTGAGGAAAAACTATTACACAGTTTATTTTGGACACGTTGCCTATTTCTACAAACACAATTTACATCTCAAGCACAGCTCATGGCACTATGAGGCTCGCTCTAGCGACTTACACTTAAAACAAAACATGATAAAATTTACAGTTACTAGTGTTGCATTCAAGTAGCATTTGGGTGTCACTCAAAATGTAATTTCAATGATGTAGAGATGTCACACATAAACACACAGCAAATACAGAGGTCGAGCCTAGGCAGCGTATGCGCTGCTCTGTGAGGCATGCTGTTTGGGGTATGTGGGCTTTAATTCATCCCCTCGCTGGTGATTCCTTCAAATGTGTGTCATTCATAAAAGCTTGCTTTTGTTTGGTTTATGGTCTTTATTTGTCCCACATTTTCATGTCTCGCTCCTCCCCTGGAGTATTGGCCTATTATGTGTATCCTTTCTCTAAAGGCGCGCTGCTCTGGCGAAGACTTTATGTAGTGGGCTTTTGAAAGCTGACCAGACGCTCGTGCGTCATGGCCTTTTCCATGCGGTTACCCGCACGGCCGACATCTGTTTGCAATTATCGTGCCCAGACGCGATAATTGAAAACACATGGCCATTGTGCACGAGCGTGTGGTCAGCTCAGCAGGCTGCCGCGCTCGCTCGCCCCCGCTCCTCTCTGACGCTGCCGACGTGTCAGCGCTTCACTTGTTATAATTCCTCATTCTAAGTCCTCTAGGCAGTGCTGCAGCTGTTTCTGTGGTCCCATTGGTAATTCCTCATTCTAAGTCCTCTAGGCAGTGCTGCTAACTTCTTCTCTGGCTCAGTGGTAATTCCTCATTCCAAGTCCTGTAGACAGTGCTGCTAGCTGCTTCTCTGGTCCTGTCAGTAATTCCTTATTCTAAGTCCTCTATGCAGTGCTGTAGCTGTGTCTCTAATCACAGTGGTAATTCCTCATTCTTAGTCCTCTAGACAGTGCTGCAGCTGCTTCTGTGGTCCCATTGGTAATTCCTCATTTTAAGTCCTCTAGGCAGTGCTGCTAACTGCTTCTCTGGCTCAGTGGTAATTCCTCATTCTAAGTCCTGTAGAAAGTGCTGCTAGCTGCTTCTCTGGTCCTGTCAGTAATTCCTCATTCCAAGTCTTCTAGGCAGTGCTGCAGCTGTGTATCTAGTCACAGTGGCAATTCCTCATTCTGAGTCCTCTAGGCAGAACTGCTAGCTGCTTCTCTGGTCTCAGTGGTAAATCCTCATTCTAAGTCCTCTAGACAGTGGTAGTAGCTGCTACTCTGGTCCCGTTGGTAATTCCTCAGTCTAAGTCTTCCAGACAGTGCTGCCAGCTGCTACTCTGGTCCCGTCTGTAATTCCTCATTCTTAGTCCTCTAGGCAGTGCTGCTACCTGCTTCTCTGGTCACAGTGGAAATTCCTCATTCTTAGTCCTCTAGGCAGTGCTGCTATCTGCGTCTCTGATCCCATCTGTAATGCCTCGTTCTTAGTCCTCTAGACAGTGCTGCTAGCTGCTTCTCTGGTCTCATTAGCAATTCCTCATTCTAAGTCCTCTAGACAGTGCTACAGCTACTTTTCTGGCCCCTTCGGTAATTCCCATATTTAAGACCTCTAGACAGTGCTGCAGCTGCTTCTCTGGTCCCAGTGGTAATTTCCCACATTTAGGTCCTCTAGGCGGTGCCGCCAGCTGCTACTCTAGTCCCGTCGGTAATTCCTCCTTCTCAGTCCTCTAGGCAGTGCTGCTAGCTGCTTCTCTTGTCTCTGTTCTCAGTTGCAATTCCTCATTCATAGTCCTTTAGACAGTGCTGCTAGCTGGTTTTGTGGTCATAGTGGTAATTCCTAATTCTCAGTCCTCTAGAAAGTGCTGCAGCTGCTTCTCTGGTCTTGTCAGTAATTCTCATATTTTAAGTCCTCTAGGCAGTGCTGTAGCTGTGTCTCTGTTCCCAGTGGTAATTCCTTATTCTCAGTCCTCTAGGCAGTGCTGCTAGCTGCTTCTCTGCTCCAGTCGGTAATACCTCATTCTTAGTCCTCTAGGCAGTGCTGCTATCTGCATCTCTGTTCCCTTCGGTAATTCCTCATTCTAAGTCATCTAGACAGTGCTGCTAGCTGCTTCTCTGGTCTCATTAGCAATTCCTCATTCTAAGTCCTCTAGACAGTTCTACAGCTACTTTTCTGGCCCCTTCCGTAATTCCCACATTTAAGACCTCTAGACAGTGCTGCAGCTGCATCTGTGTTCTCTGTTCCCAGTTGCAATTCCTCATTCATATTCCTCTAGACAGTGCTGCTAGCTGGTTTTCTGGTCATGGTGGTAATTCCTAATTCTGAGTCCTCTAGAAAGTGCTGCAGCTGCTTCTCTGGTCTCGTCGGTATTTCCCATATTTTAAGTCCTCTAGGCAGTGCTGTAGCTGTGTCTCTGTTCCCAGTGGTAATTCCTTATTCTTAGCCCTCTAGGCAGTGCTGCTAGCTGCTTCTCTGCTCCAGTCGGTAATACCTCATTCTTAGTCCTCTAGGCAGTGCTGCTATCTGCATCTCTGTTCCCTTCGGTAATTCCCCATTCTAAGTCGTCTAGACAGTGCTGCTAGTTGCTTCTCTGGTCTCATTCGCAATTCCTCATTCTAATCCTCTTGACAGTGCTACAGCTAATTTTCTGGCCCCTTCGGTAATTCCCACATTTAAGACCTCTAGACAGTGCTGCAGCTGCTTCTCTGGTCCCAGTGGTAATTCCCACATTTAAGTCCTCTAGGCAGTGCCTGTAGCTGCTTCTTGGTTATGTCAGTAATTCCTCATTCTAAGTCCTCTATACAGTGCTGCTAGCTGTTCTCTGGTTCAGTCGGTAATTCCTCATTCTATGCCCTCTAGACAGTGCTGCTACCTGCTTCTCTGGCCATCAGTAATTCCTCATTTTAAGTCCTCTAGGCAGTGCTGCAGCTGTGTCTCTGTTCCCTGTGGTAATTCCTCATTCTTAGTCCTCTAGACTCCAGTAGTAAAAAACAATATAATTTACAAAGCCAGTAGCTCTAACTTTCACAAATGTGAGACCGATTGCATTGCAAATGCTTGTTTTATTATTATCCTCCTACCTACTCACATCATCCTTTATCCACGCCCATTCCCTAAGCCACCTTCCATCTGTCCCTCCTGCTGGGAGATGAAGTACCGGGTACAGACAGGAGCACTGGTAAAAGCGTGCTCCTGTCAGTACCCTGTACTTCATCTCCCTTTTCCTGCTCTCTATTTAGTGTGACTGCAGCAATGAAAATAAAGAGCTACCACAACCCTGAAGTATTTGCTGACCTCTCTTTTTCTAGTTTCTTTTGAACACATTTCCTTTACCCTTCATTTTTGAAAGTTTTGATAACCTTGGTGTGTTTCTTTATTTTTTTTTTATATCATTCGGATCCAAAGTTGGACTTAAGGCTTGTGATGTTTTTCCAGTTTTCTGCTAACACAAATCGCCTTTCTACATTTTGCTTTCACCAATTTCCTTTCCACTGGTTTACAACATCAGAAGGTCGCACCCCTGTTGAGATGTGATAAAAGGGCACACGCATTGCCTGGCTGGGATAGGACTGGAGGGCACATAGACTTGAACTATTATCAGACTGAAGGACAAAGGCTGCAGTGCCATGACAGGACAGTACACACACCTCCTGTATAGAAAGACCCACACTGCCTTGAGTCTTATCGCAATGTGCTGTTGTAGGATAAGGCACACACTTCCTAAAATGAGACTGCATTTGATAGATATAGTAGATTAAACTCGGTTACACACATTACTAGCATAGGTAACAAAGAAGGTAATACCCTGCAGTACCAAGTCTATGATCAATGGGAGCACATTGCACGAAGGACACATTGCCTGGCATGAGAAAGACACATTGCCTGATCTGGTAAAAGCAGACACTCGTTGAATGGGACAGACGGATGCATGTTGCCTGCCTTGGCTTTGTAGCTCACAAAAGGGGGCAAATTTACAAAGAAGTGATGCAATGTAGCTTTGCGTCAGAGAGAGAGAACAGCACTATATCTACTAAGACGTGGCACTGTTTCTCTCTCCCCCAGGGCTGGCGCTGTTTTGTCTGCTTTACGTCACTCATACACCCTCACACCACAGTGCTTGGATGTGTGTGTGATGTCTAGCATCGGTTTTGTACTTGTAGGGTACCCTTCCAGTCCAAAGTATTATGCTTAGACATAGTTAAATAATTTTACAAGTTTAAATGAGTGCAGAACAGTACAGCATACATGGAAAGTTGGAAAGGTTTGGTGAAAAGAAAATTTCTCTAACATTATGCCTGCCTTGAGGAGGCAAATCCCTGTCAACTTTTTTAGTACATAAGGCTTTCCGATAAAAACAGTCGATGGTTGCATGATAACGCCCATGTAGCAACCATAAAACTCCTGCAGGATGCAAAGTAGCTCATAGCTCTACTTTGCATTACTTTAAGGCTACTTTCCAGTGGAAACGTTTTTGCTCTGGAAAGTAAATCCCACTTTGCACTGGGTTTGTGTCACTTTTGTGATACAAACCTGCCACTAGGTGTTAGTAAACCTGGGCCAAGATTTGATACCAAGTATGGATATTGAGGACACACACACGTTGCGTGGCCTGGATGTGACATTGTAGGTCACGTTACATTTGCTCTGTGCTATCTTGCGTGAGGATACCCTGCTGGAGTGATCAGAGGTTGTTGCATGCGTGTCTCAGGCATACATTGCCCTAAGGAAATGCTTGGAACAATTTAATATTTATGAGAAAGTTCATATGATAGCTTAACATCAAACACTTTAAAAATAAAAGTACTTTCTATATTTAATTTTGCTGATATTCAGAGTACCCACAACTTGATTGGTACAGCAGGCACAGCAGTGTATTCAAGTAGGATTATCACCTGAGAATTAAGGGACCGATGTACTATTTGCGACTAGAATGTTTGTGACCAATAAAGAATTTTAAGAACTGACCTATGTACTAATAAGTTGGTTCTTAACATTTCCAAATTCCAGTGACCTCACCTTTGAACGGCATTTGAATCCAGTCGAAACAAGGCTTCAAGCCTACAGTAGTACTGGAGTCAGTGGAGAAGCTTAAGTCCATCAAGAGTTGGGGGCTTCACTTTAGTAATCTCACAAGAAGATTGGAGCTGAAGTCAGCTTCATATTAGAAACAGGCATTAGAGTTGGATCTGGAGCAGGTGCCACTAGAGTTGAGGCCAGAGCTTTTGGAACCGGGCATGCCTCAGGAGCAAGAGTGGAGGCATGGGCCTGCTCCAGTGTGGGGCTGGACAAGGGTCCAACAGTGTCAGTTGACGACGAGGCCAGCCCTGCCAGTGAAAGTCCAACTGCATTTGTTTCATGGCTTCCCTAAATGCCTCTATCTGCTGCGGGGTTGACAGTGGCCCCTGGAACTTGGGATGCATTGGGACCATCCACAGAACAGGCCCGTAATTGGACGATGGGAGCAGAGTCAGCTCCTTTGAGAGCTACGTATGCAACTTCTCCCCAGAGCGGGAATGATGGGATGAGGACGAGTTCCCCTTGGGCTGCTTGTGTTTATGGTGAAGCATTCCCCTCGACCTAATCTTCAACTTATCTGAGGATGGTGACTTGGATCAAGACCAGGACCTAGAGTGGGCCATTCACTTTAAGGGGGAGCAGCTCTGCTGTTTGGAGTGCTACCTGCCACATTTCTTATGTTCAGCAACATACAGATTCATCTCCCACTCTCCAGTGGTCTTTGGGTTCATCAAGGAGCATTTGTCACAGGACTTTGAATCGTGTCTAGGCCCTACGCACTGTAGGCAGATATTGTGTGATTCATGACCGACATTTGCTTCCTGCAGTTCCAGCATGGTTTGAACCCTGTGATCTTCAGGGAAGGCATTTTCCCTAGTGCACTATATGTATACAAAATTATTTTGGGGCTTGTGAAACACTGACCAAAGTTGGAAGGGTAGCTCTGGATGCATGTCAAAAGATGCAGAAAGGAAGGAACTGATGTAGGAGTGGCACCTATATAAGGCACTGTGTCATCATTTCTGGAGATTGTCCTCACACATCCTCATGCCACAGAGTCTGAAGGCGGCACCTATTGGCATGTGGGGAAATTACTCTGAAAAGATTCAGATCCAGTCTGGCTTCTGGGAGAATTCAAAAGGTGAGGAATCTCCGTTTAGAAGTATCCGTCAGAAATATTTTTCAGCATCTGAACTCAGGATTGCCCTATCACTGTCTAGCTATGCAAATTTGGCTGACGTCCCTGGCTACACATCCACAATTACTTACAGTCGTTATGGAATACACCCAGAGAACATTTCTGAGATTGTGTCCAGCTTACTGAGACCTGTCAATATTCCCTGCCTTTTAATGGTGCAATTTGAATTGTACGTTATACAGTGTTCAGTTCTGCCCAATGTCCTCATGTTTTACCTCAGAAATGGACACGTACTTCAGGTAAATCTTTACCACAACCTCCATTTTCTGCTAGTTGGTTATTTCTCCCTCTGTACCCCAATATTACGTTTGTTCTACTGTGACTTTGTGTTAGTTTTTTTCACAATGATGTCATCCACAATCAGACTACAGAAATGCTCAAGGATGGGAGTAGATGCTGAGCTACATGTTGGCTCACAGCATCATTTCCTGAGCTCTGAACCTTTAGTGCATGAAATGGAGTTGGGGCTCAGGTGGTCCAGGAGTAACTGTGACAGAAACTAAAATGGAGGTTGGGCTTTCCCCTGTGGACCTTCTAGCAGTTAGAGGAACCGTGATGGCAGGCTGGAGGGAACTGTACACCTTTGCTGGTTGTATACCTACGTAATATCGCATGTGTTATATCATTGCCTCCACTAAGTCGACCTAGCCGTGATATCACAAGGAAAGTATAGGTGAATAGATGTGGGCCTAAGAATGAAAAATATATACTTACTGTGACTATACAGTGGTAGGCGATTTACTGGGTGCAATATTGATAAACTCAATGTCATGTCATGCAACCTCCCTGGTGAGTCTAAAGCAGGGAGGAGGCAGCCATGTCCTCTCCCTTCTACACCCCCAGCCAACGTGATCCTCTATCTATCCGCACCAGTCTCTTTTAGTCCACAGCTAGCAGTGATATTTAGGGCTCATCGTGTGAGCTCCCTCCACCGGTGCTCACTTGAGCCCGAAATCAGATGTTAAGTCTCAAAGTTTCTCCACACAGATGACACCCTGGCTTCCATCATCCTTCCAGCAGATCATGTCCCTCTAGGTTATGCTTTCATCAGTCGTTATCATGGTCTACCATGCCATAAGGGCGGTTCTGGCGAAAGAGGTAGAGGGTTGAATCCATGGCGTTCAGACCTGGGTGTAGTTCATTTTGCTACTAAGAGTTGTAGGGTAAACTCCTCTAAGGTCTTAGGCTTCTTTCGTCTTACCACCACTCCTCATAGGTCTAGGTCTCACCATCCACTTTTCTTGTGTCTAAGCTCCATACTGATGTGGGCAGCAACCTCACGGAGTGGTAGACGCATGCGGATGGGTACCACGCTGTGCAAATTGTTGGACCAAGCTTGGCTGCAAGCTACAGCATGGAACGATCAAATGGCAAGTCCATGCATCCTCCTCTACACCACACAAGTGACCCACTGACACCTACTGGCGACTGAAGCCTCTATGGTTTATAAACAGAACAGACACTACTGGATATGCAAAGCAAAAAGAAAAAAAGAAAAAACTATTAAGAAAAGAAATAAAAACCCAATTAAGGCCTGAAAGAAAACAATAAGCTTAAAGATGTAAAATCAGATGTTTCCCCACAATTGCACTTACCTTTCATGAAACGACTGGATTTTCCATATTTGACCCCTCTGACGCCGATTGGTAATTTCTCCTCTATACTTGATAGTGCTTGATGCCTGTATGCTAGTCCTATTCCTAGAGTATAAATAGGTGCCGTTTTCTGTGGAAACCATTCTAACTATGTTAAGCCCTTCCAAGGTTAGGCTATGCTAATCATTATCAATGGTTTGACACAGCCATCGTCTGTCACGTGATGCCACATGCTATCGCCTGCGCCGTGCTCTGGGTTCTGACAGGTGGTCATCCCTTGCCATCTCAGCACCTGTGCCAAACCGGATAGTCCAGTGCTTCTGTTTTTCCCAGTGCTTTGCGCTTCAATGGACCCGAATATTTAATACACCGGTTCCACTAGTATGTTCCACCAAGAAACCTACGGTCTTCCAAACCAAAATCTGGTTGAGGAACCCAGATTCTGCCTATTGAACTGGGGTGGCAAAAGTTTTGTTATCACCACATCCAAATTGTGGAACTTTCTTCCCACCCATTAAAAAAATTATTTAGATCTTCTCTCATTCAGAAAGGCCCTTAAGAACTGGCTTTTTACCCCGTAGTTTCTCCCACAATAGGTTTAAGATTCATTCGCCTTCTCCTTTTCTAGTTATCGCCTTTCAGGTTTTTAGCGCCTAGACACCTCCTGGCATTAGTCTGCGCTTTATAAATATCAAATCAAAATCAAACCAAATGAACTCTCATCAATAAACGTTCCCCTTGTATGCTATGGCAGATTTTTAGCGTAACCTAGTGTCCACTTAATGGTTATTATTTGGCCCTTGCTGATGTATTAGCAATGTGATATCTCTTCTGATTTATATTAGAGCAATGACACCTGGAATAAAACCACGCCTACCACGTGCTTGTGCTATTGATATCTATGCTGCAAGAGAGAGAGAGAGAGTGTGTGCGCGCGCGCGCACTACTGCTGCTGCGAAATGTGTTGTGTGACTTAGTGAAGCGTGCTAAACATCTTTTGACTCTACAAAAACAAAACTTTTGTCGTGTTTTTCTCATTTCTGCAAAGACCAGTGGCCAAACGTAATAAAAACCTTTAAACTTTGTGAGATTCCACATAACAGCTGTACACAACACACTGTAAAACAAAATGCAAAATTATAGTTTTAATGTTAGCGATTATTTTTAGTTTCTAAAGTGCTGGTATTCTGAGTACATGAAATCTTATAGAAACATTGGACGCAACAAGTGAGATCTTTTAGGGTGAAATTGGAAACCGTAAAAATGTCCTACTGTCTTTAACAAGAAGGCTGCTTGTTCCACGTGCGGCGGTTTGTTTGCATTAACTGCCTTGAGTCCCAAGGGCAGTGAAACCCAACTGCACTTCCGCTCCCAGGGCACTGGCAGCTGTCCATTGGCCTCCAGAGCAGCGCTTCAGACGACCCCCATGCCACGGCACAGCAGAGTAATGGTATCTCCCAGGGGAGACTGAGGACAGGACCCAGCGCGCGCTGTAGGCTTCTACCAAAGCACCTGTACCCAGAGCTCCTTGACAGACCAGTACATCCCCAGGTCAGCTCAACCCACCACTGGTCCACCCATCGCCCAATCACGCCTACACATTAACCCCTAAAACTGGCGAACCCAAACACAAGGGTAAGGCCCTTCACTCCCAGAACGAACCACTGACTGGCGCCATCGCAGAGGCCTGCACACTATCCTCAAGGTGGGCTCCGCCCCCTCCTGGGGAATCTGGACCTCTCCAGGACACCCACCCTCTCCACAGCAAAGACCAGCAAAACTACATGTTCCATTAAGGGCGCACGGCCTGCTCCCGGGGGCAGCCCAATGCCTCGGAATCAAATCCATGAGCAAGAAGACTTCAACTGACTCTTAAGAGGGGTACCTACACTCACATGCTTCACAACCTCGAGAGCTGGAGTAGTGTGGGAGTAGCACGCATGCCCCCAGGTGAGGAACATGCGGTACACTAGATTCAAGGACAGGGAACCTGGAGGGGGAACGTTGTAGCCACAACCCTGGTGCATGCCAGGAGTCCCTTGGTGTACAGTAGGTACTCATGTGAGCCTCACAAGCCTGTAGCACATGCCCCTTCCTTCTTCAGTCTTTGTGATGACCACGCAGGCTCCCTCCAGCATGTGCTAGCCATGGAGTGAGATTCCCCCGCAGTGCTCTGGGTTGTGAGGCACCGAGGGATGCACCTGCATTAAATCTATTCATTCATCTCTAGCAGTGTCCTCCAAGAATAGTCCCTGTTCTTTAGTGACAGACCCTCAGCAGTGCCTGTGTGTTCATTGTGGACCCTTGCAGGTTAGCTGCAACAGTAGGTGCACTACCATGTGATGCACATGTACAACCGGAAGGAGCTTAGAAGAATCCGCTCAAGGCCAGGCCTGGCTGGCCAAAGCAGACCCCCCTGCTTGTCCCCTGGAAGGGCTGGCCGTTGTGCTGGCTCTGAAGGGCTGGGCTGGTTAGCAGGTAACGCCCTGGACGGGGTCTGGCGTGTGCTCCTTTGTCCTGAGTCCATTGTGCTCTGGGATGGGCTGGAAGGTGAAGATGTTACTTATCTGCCCTGACCTGTGGCCCGCCAGGTGTGGGCTGTGCATGGCGCTGGCGTTTCTCCAGGGGTTCTGGAGGGGCGCCGTGTCCGCTCTGGGATGAGTGACTCTGCTCAGGTAGCTTGGACTAGGTCCAGGGGTCCCGCTCGCCCTTTGGCTCCCGTTCCTCAGGCTGCTGCAGTCCTCCAGCGAGTCTCTGTGGGAGCGCTCCCAGGAGCCCCGGTGCCAGAGGTGGCCTGGCACTGATCCAGACCACCTCTGCCGCCGGCACTGGCACCTCAGGATGCGGATGAAGGCTCTCTTGAATTCCTTGCTGGAGCAGGGGTAAATGATGGGGTTCAGGCAGCTGTTGAAGTATCCCAGCCAGAAGATGACCTTGAATAACGTTTCTGGTGGCTTCAGCAATGAGGATATTGACCCTGAGGAGAAAACAAGAAGCATTAGACAGCATAAAGGAATCTATATACCAGTGTGGATAAAGCGGAACATCTGGTGTGCCATAAGTACAACAAACACAACCCTACTTATTTTACCATCTTCGTCTACTCAGTTCATGCTCATCTTCAAACTATAAGCTTTCATGCAGTAATTCTTTCCATTCTCATCTTTTTACCCCTCTCTCATGCATTCATTTTCTACTTCCTGACCCATCTAAATTTCATTTTGGAAAAAAAATGCTTACACGTGTGAACATTCGGCAAAAGGCAGGCTTCCTCTGGTATATAGTTGAGGGATAGCTCTGCTGTCATTATCGAAACCTTAAAGACTTAAGTAACCTGCAGAATAGCTCTGCTGTTACAGCTACAGCCGGCGGTGATATCCAGGAGGAGCGGATCCGAACTAGGACCCATATTAATCATTTTGTTGCACAACGCAGCAAGCCACCTTGCTGCGCTGCATGAAAGGGAAAAGGCAGGAATGCGCCGTATTTAAATTATACGGCGCATTCCTGTCCTTTCCTAGCGCTGGTGCACTTTTGGCTGCCTAGCACCAACGCCGGCACCCTTGCTTCATGCTGCAAGGGTGCCTGCATTGTAGGGAGGAATGGTTTTGTGCAGGAAGGCAGCACACATAGAAAGAGGAAAAAACGAGGAGAAATAAAGATATTTTTCCTTATTACGCCTCACCAGGGGAGGCTTAGTTTTTTGACGCATTTCCCGGTCTACATCTAATGGTAACTCTGGGAATGCGCCAAAATCCATTGGTGGATTCGTGGAAACACCCACGCTCCACCCATGGAAGGCCTCCCTGGGGCAGAGTAACGCAAGGCAGCGATTTGTGCTGCCTTGCATTACTACAAATTTATCAAGCCATACAGGGCCGTGCAAGGTGGGCTTGTGTGGCTTGATAAATCTCACTTAGGTTTTGTGTCACCCTTGCGCCCCCTTGAGTGGTGCAAGAGCGACGTAGAACCTTGATAAATCTGGCCCTAGATTTTCAGGACATCCGCATGAAATAAATCAAACTCTTTTGCGCAGATAGTGGTTATCCAGAAAATCTTATATAATATTAGCGCTACAATGGTTCGAGAAAGATATATATCGAAAAGGATAATAAGTTTACAATCAACAATTCATGCAAATTTATCACATGAAAACATCAGGACAAAAAATTGAAACAAAGAAATCATAGAGGGGTACCCAACACAAAAACTTATTACAGAAATAAGGGCCAGATGTATCAAACCTTTTTCCCGTTCGCAAACGGGCCGATTCTCAGAATCGGCCCGTTTGTGAACGGGAAAATGCCTTTTGGGATGCATCATCCCAAAAGGCCATCGCAAAATAGGGAATTTGCGATTCCCTATTTTGCGAATGCATTTAAGGAATCGCAAATTGCGATTCCTTAAATGCAATTCTGGAAGCACCCGAAATTTGCGATTTGGCCTTAAGGAATCGCAAATTACCACCAACTTCAAGTTGGTGGTAACTTGCGATTTCCTAGAAAAATGCACTTTTTTGCATTTTTCAAAGTGCTATGTGGCGCTCATACATGCCCTTAGGGCATGTATGTATGCCACATGTGCACACATGCAGGGGTGCAACAGGGTGTCCTTTTGGCACCCTTGAAATTGCATTCGGAATTTGCGAGTACCTCATGGGTACTCGCAAATTGCGAATGTCTTCCCATTCATGGAATGAATGGGAAGGTATTCCTTAATTGCGAATCAGGAATATGTAGGAATCACAATTATTATTGCGAAACCTACATACATTGCATTTTGCGAGTCCTTAAAAGCGAATCGGTAAAATTTGCTATTAAGGACTTGCAAACTACAATGATGATACATCTGCCCCTATGTTCTTTACTGCAATAACAAGATACGAGAAGACAATTACAAAAACATGTTACTCACATAATAACACAAAATACATCATTCATAACATAATATACTATGTAAGACATAAAACAATGGCAAAATGGAAACAACATTTTTGAAACAACAAATTTTTGACAACTCCCTGTGTCGGGGAGTAAGATGCATTCTCCTTGTGATTCATCCTATCGCGTTCAGATACTTCGTGCTCTTAACCCCTATTGAGTCGGGTTGGAAAATTGCACCGATTCTTATATTGGCACGTAATTTGTGATCTGTGCCTTATTTTAATTCTTCTTCTTTTTCGAATTGTGGATGCAGTCTGGATGAGGTTGCTATGATATGTTCCATTTTGGAATGTTTCTCCAGAAATATACAAATTCCTTTTTTGGATGCCCCCTTAAATATGTATTTGTCCTGATGATGACCTTAAAATAATACAGGTCAAAACGCCGTCAACGCCTACTTTTGGCTTACAGTTATAAGGAAGCATTGACTGCCATTTTCTGTTCTTGTTATTTGTTGGACTGATTCTTGTTTAGAAAATTCTGTTTCCTTTTTGCCATTGTTTTTTGTCTTACACTGTATATTATGTTATGAATGATGTCTTTTGTGTTATTATGTGAGCACCATGTTTTTGTAATTGTCTTCTCATATCTTGTTATTGTAGTAAAGAACATATTTTTGTAATAAGTTTTTGTGTTGGGTACCCCTATATGATTTCTTTGTTTCAATTTTTTGTCCTGATGTTTTCATGTGATTAATTTGCATGTATTGTTGATTGTAAACATATTATCCTTTTCGATATATATCTGTCTCGAACCATTGTAGCTCTAATATTGTTTATTTACCCCAGGTTTGGGAAATAGGGTTATACCCTGTTTGTTGTAATCTATCCAGAAAATCTGGCATGGACCTGGCCCTCCTGGACTTGCTCTGGGCACTCTTGCTTTGAGATATGCATAAGCCGAGGCGTAACTCTGCTGTAGTGGCTTGAACCAGTTAAATCTGTGTAAGTTGAACTACTGCTGTATTTTCAACGGGCGTAGACTATAAGATCTATACAACTTGAGGGCTAGTTAGACACGGTCCGGCATGAGTCTGAAAGGTCTGTGCTATTTGCCGGCTATCTCTATTTTGTAGGAACGAGCCATTATGATTAGGCCCGGGTGGTGAACTCTGCTCCGTTTGCAGAGTTTCTGCACTCTGCGCTGCGCTGAGCACGCGGAGTTCCGAAAAACTCCGCTCTATGGGGCAGAGTTTTTTCCTCGCTCGTGCTCGCCAACATTAAGTTGGCGAGCGCGATGTCACGCATGATTGATCTTTCACTCACCCCGACCCCACTGATGGCACTACTGGGCTACATTAAGCTATTGCCGGCAGGAGTCCGGCGCTATACCGCCATTGCTTTATTGTTGGCCAAGTGCCAGGTATCACTACACTAGGGCAGCGCCACCGCCCCTACGGTGGAGGCCTGGATCCACGATTCGATATACTGTGAGACCACTAGTGACATTTATGCAACATTGCAGCCGCCAGCCTCTAGACCTAAAAACAAATGGCAACCACTGCAAGATTACTTGCTACTTTTCCCTACTGATATCGATGGTCCCAAAGATGATTAATGCACATCCACTGGAATTACTATGAGACTCGACACATACGTATATCTCTGTGATGTCCCTAATATGCACCTCACTATGGCCTGCTAATCACGCCTCCCTGCCAGTGACTTGTATGTCTGTCTGTTCTTCTTCTCGCCCCTTCTAAGGCTCTCTTAGTTCTCTCATTTTTCTAAACTGTCCTGCACAGGTGCATTTTTCTTCATATGATAACGAGCAATGGCGTGAACTGTACTTTGTATTGTAGTTGATAATTTTTTCCTTTTTTCTCGATTCCCTTGTGTATCACTTTTATTTCAACTTTGTATTACTTCACTGTTTTAAACTTCCATAAATAAAGATTAAAAAACAAAACAAAACAGTTGTCGAGCGCAAGCAAGCAAAATCCAATGCTAGACCACCTCCCAGCAAGATTTCTTAATGCGGGCAGTCGCGGATGGTCGTGACATGGAGAAACCATCTGTTCACGTTGAGGAAGCTGTCGCTCGAGTAGAAAATATGCTCGAGCGGCAGAAAGAAGCAGCGCCCTCTTACGCTGCACATGGTGCCGTTCTCGCTGATTTTCCAGCGTGGGACAAACATCCGGTGCCAAAAATCAGCGCGAACTGCGTGACCTAACGCACTCCGCCGCTTGCGGAACTTCGCGTAGTGCGGCAGAGTTTTTTGGTCACTTTGTGGAGTTTTGCATAGCGGAACTCCGTGAACTCCGCCCAGGCCTAATTATGATATGTTACTTAAGAGATATGTCTTCTGACCTAGCTTAAACCTGTGAGACCCATGCTACTTAATCAATAGCTTTGCAGTCTTAGGCCATATATCTCAAAAAAATGAGAGGGGCCCCTTCTAAAGCCAAAGGAGTAGGGCACCAAATAGACTTAAGTCAAAAAAGAGAACTCCCCTTTGGGCAACAAAGTACTACCAAAACCTTATGCTTCCACACTCAATTTGATCATATCATCAGAACATAACAAAAACATCACCAAAGGCCAAGTGTTGATAAAATATATATATTTTCAATTTATTATTTATAGAACATTAAAAAGATTAAAAACAAATCATTCAGCAAATATATGTACACACAAATTAAAAAACAATAGACAGTAAATTACAAAACAATATTGGGAGAACCAGCAAGAAAAATTATTTCTGTTGGCTGACAGGCAAATACATTAGACCCAATTCATTGATTTAACATTTGGTTTTTGTGTCATAACTTTTAACAAATAGGAACAAATTGACCAATAGAGTCTACAGTATGCCTGTTGACACAAGGGCGTTGACGCGTTTCGGTGGGTATACTGCTTAAACACCACCTTCTTCAGGACAGAAAACGATAACTCCCACAAAACATTCAATATCTGTATAAAATCACAAAAAACCAGTTTATTTAAAAACCAACAGTTAACCTTTGAATTGCAAATATGGCAACAGTGTTTCTATTCAGGTGATATTTCAAACATTCTAATCCTTCTAACCAAATTCACACAGGGGATGCATATCACCCTTATCTCAGAATTAATATCCCAAACATCCAACATTCATTCCACTGTGATATTATCAAATTTACTAAAAGGGCGGCATTCATACTACAGCACACTCCCATAAAATGATATCTACCAAAACGTCAGATATCTGTTATAATTCAATGAAATCTATCTAGTGTATTACCTGTAAGTTAACCTCTGCAATCATATTCAGAGGGGTAATTGAACCTCACTCACAGTAAAAAACCTCAATTGTTTTCACGAGATTTTAAATAAAAAAGAAGAATGATAGTGCTAGTGGTCGCATAACTAAATAAATAAAAATACGACATTCATACTCAAGCTCACTACCATAGAAGGATATCTACCGAGAAGTCAGATACCTGTTTAAAATCCAAGAAATCTTATATGGTGTTAACTGCAAGTTAGCCTCTGCAGTCACAATCGGAGGGGTAATTAGACCTCACTCATAGTCGAAAACCTCAATAATTTTAACGAGATTTTCTGTAAGAAATATAGAACAAGAAAAACTTTCTCAGTTACTCAAAAACACCATATCTTCATTCTAAAAAATTAACTAGGGTAACCTTACCTCCAAACGACTTGTAAAACCACCAACTGATAGTTGTACATCAAAGCAATACGTTTCTCTCTGTTAGAAAGAATTATTTTATTTAGAGAGAATATCTATGTTTCTATATTATTTGTTTTCTCATACCACATAAATTGCTATTTTACCTTTAAATTTGATGCATAAACTTTGTAAGGCACCCCCTAGTTTTCGTAAAGATATTCTCGGGATGCCACGTTGCGATGTAGTTCCCTCACAGGATTCACCACTCGTTCTAGCAGTCTATAGAAGAAATAGTTCTTTTAATACTACTTAATTTCTTTTCAACATCTGACAGCATATCATAGGCGGCATAAATCCACATCATTATAAGAGTTAATTAAGATAGTGGATGACTAAACGCTAACCTAACCAACAAGCCAAGAATAAAATCTGCTACAACTCGTATACATAACACTCTGCCCGAATTTAAAAAAAACCCTTTTTAATCTATTCAAATAGGGGGCTATTACAAAGTCGACTAAAAAACAGCTAGACCCTCTGTCTTACCTGTTGTATGTTTAAAAGAAACATACGGGGTGCCTCCGCCTCCGTATTCAAGATTGTAAAACCCGGAGGTTTGTGGTGATGTTTAAATCCCCCGCTTGAAAGCATGTGACCAATTAGGTCACTTCCGCACGAACAGTTTAACACAGGGCGATCAATCGAAAGCCCTGAAAACGTGTCGGCCATCTTAACACGGCTATGTTATATTAAATAAACAAGGCAGAGTGCTACAGGAGCCGTATTAAACCGAATTGTATCTCTCGTAAATAATCTTTTTTACTCAGTCCAAATATTCCATTTACTTAGGCAAAGGTTACTTAGATAATCTGCCTACATTCTTGTACCCTTTCAGGATATGTAAATCAACCGAAACAATTCTGTCGAAAAAAACTACATGTACACATGCATACATAAAAATATATATACATGCATACATATATATCTCTCTCTCTGTGACCATTCCGTCACTTCCGCCAAATGCAGATTGTTCTTTCTTAACATGGGTTATTTGTTTATGGTAAAAAAACAATGGTGATACCAAGACAATATACACCACATAAATTAATACCATAGTATTATATTACTTCAAACCTAATGTAAAAGACAAAAAGGTTACCTAAATCATTATCTCTAGAGATTTAAATGAACACCTAAACAATACTTCATTTTTTAATTCAGAAAGATCAAGATTTATTCAGGGACTATCATGTTGCCCCTATTAAACGCTCCCATTCCTCTTTCGAGTTGAGGCCATTCCGCACAGTGTTAAATCTGGAAATATACCACTGCTCCCTGGCTTTACGTTTTAGCTCCATATTACCACCTCGTTTGTCCATGAAAATCTTTTCCAAGATAAACCACCTGATGTCTGTGTCACTGTGTTTCATTTCACAAAAATGGGCTACCAGAGGAGCATTTAACTTATTGGTCCTAATGGCCGAACGATGTTCTTGGAGCCTTGTGCGTAATTCTCTACCGGTCTCTCCTATGTAGCCCTTGCCACATGGGCAACGTAGGAAATACACTATAGGGCCGATTCCGATGTCGGACGGACTCTTGTCCGTCCGACATCGGTCCGGAGCCGTAACCGAACGACCTGCTGTCGTCGGTTACGGCCCAGGCAGTACGATGCGACCGAACCCTGTTCGGTCACACTCGTATCTCCCACAATGGGAGCATGCATTCCGGACAGAATGCATGCTGGCATTGGAGAAAACAGGGGTGCAGTTCAACCCTGCACCCTGTGGCCGGCACCCCAAGGTGCCTGCCACCGGGTGCAGGGTTCAACAGAGGGGCCCCATAGGTGCCTCCAGGCCGCCATTCGGCGACCTTGCACCCATGGGGGTCCCACTGGGGGCCCCCAAAGACAGTGACCGACTGCCTTTTCGTGCCAGAAAGACCGGCACGAAAAGCAGTGAAAAACTGCCATCGTACTCCTCGGTCGCAAAGAGGCAGCCGGGGGAGTACAGAGGGATTTCCGGATGGCTGACGGGCTCTCCGAACCCGTCGTGAGCCATCCGGAAATCCGAGTCGGATTCTTTTCCGACCGAGCCCATCGGAATGGCTCGGTCGGAAAGGAATCCGAGCGGCAGCTTCCGAGTCGGTCGGATGGGCTCCGACCATCGTTCGGTGCCCTTCCGGCCGACATCGGAATCGGCCCCTGAGTTTTTACTCCTACAATTGTTCAGTGTTCTTGATTCAACATGGCAGCCGTTGTAATAAAGACTCTTTGACTCAATGCACAAGGCACAGATATTGCACGTGCTGCATTTGGTATTCCCAACGGCTGGTCTGCCTTCTAGTGTGCTCTGTACATTATGGGCACCCTCTCTGTAGGTGTGAACCAATTAATTTTTCAAATTCTTATTTCTTTTAAAAGCAAATATAGGTCTCTCTAGTTTCGGTTCTTCTTCATCATTGACAATGTGCCAATTGCTGTTAATAACATTTTTTATTTTATTGCGAATGTGAGAGAAGTTACTGACAAAGACTACCTTCTCCATCTCTTTTTTTCTTTCTCTGGTTTTATTTAGCATTGCTTCTCTATCATAGAACCTGGCTCGTTTACAGGAATTCGAAATTAGTTTTTTGGGGTAACCCTTATCCTTAAATTTCTTCTTCAACACCTCAGCGTGTTTATAAAAATCATGTATATTAGAACAATTTCTCCGTAGACGGAGAAACTGACTAAAAGGGATATTATCCCTCTGGGACTTAGGGTGGAAGCTTGAGTAGTGCAGTAGGGTGTTTTTAGCCATTGCTTTGGTAAATAATTCCATTTCCAAAACACCATCTCTCTCTAAAATCGTGATATCTAAAAAATCAACTCTTGACCTACTAACTTGTGATGTAACGTTAAGATTGGGATCTCCCATATTAAGCCATAAAAGAAATTCTTCCAACTGCTCAAAATCACCATCCCAAATGAAAAAAATGTCGTCAATGTAGCGGTACCAGCCCGCTACATTTTCGTAGAATGGTGCAAGTTCGTTAAAAATATGTTTCTTCTCGAACTCCCCTACGTAGAGGCATGCTAAACTAGGAGCACAGGTAGCCCCCATGCTGGTGCCCTTCTTCTGTTTAAATAATTGGTCTTTGAACAAGAAAATATTGTTCATCAGAACCATTCTCACACATTCCACTATGAAGTCTTTGGAGCTAGTTGCCCCCTCCCCAGGTTCCCATTGTACCTCCAGGGGAGCAGTCTCATCTTCACTACTTGTCCCTGATGTATCATAGAACGTAATCTGTTTCTTTCCACCCCTTCTATATTTTGGTCTATTAGAAGGTCTCTCCCAACCTTGATCATTTTTTTGTTGGTAGTAGTTTTCTTTCATATAGGGATAAGTGGTTTCAATACTAAATCTCCCTACATCTTTTTTAAGTTTGTTGGTCTTTTTATTGACAAGGTAATCCCTGTATCCTTCTACATCCCTATTGATCTCATCTAATTTTCTTTTTGCATCTTCCAGGGATGTGTTATTCATAAGTTCTACCTCTAATTTATCTATGGCCTCCTTTTCAATGACAATCAATTCATGTGCAGTCTCAATAATAAGGAGCATCCAATCTCTGCTACACCTATTTGAAATTTGGGTCCATACCTCTAGAAATTTTTTATTTTCAATGAATAGACCCGGTTCATTACGAACCTGTAGTCCAATTGGGATAGTGCCAGACTTTACATATTCAATTAAAAAGTCTGCATGGGCTTCTGTTCGTATCATCTCTTTTTTAAGATTGACTAATTTGCCACAATTCTCTCCTTTTCCATTTAACATTGTGATTCTGTTTCCATTCTTGGCATTAATAATTTTATTAAATTGATCATCGCTAAAGCCAAAAGTTTTAAACTGATCCATTGGCCAGAAGCTCAAAGAAAACACTCAATTCCGATCCCGGAAAACTCTCCAGCCAACTGGCTGTGCCAATATATCTCAAAAAAATGAGAGGGGCCCCTTCTAAAGCCAAAGGAGTAGGGCACCAAATAGACTTAAGTCAAAAAAGAGAACTCCCTTTTGGGCAACAAAGTACTACCAAAACCTTATGCTTCCACACTCAATTTGATCATATCACCAGAACATAACAAAAACATCATCAAAGGCCAAGTGTTGATAAAATATATATATTTTCAATTTATTATTTATAGAACATAAAAAAGATTAAAAACAAATCATTCAGCAAATATATATACATACAAATTAAAAAACAATAGACAGTAAATTACAAAACAATATTGGGAGAACCAGCAAGAAAAATTATTTCTGTTGGCTGACAGGCAAATACATTAGACCCAATTCATTGATGTAACATTTGGTTTTTGTGTCATAACTTTTAACAAATAGGAACAAATTGACCAATAGAGTCTATAGTATGCCTGTTGACACAAGGGCGTCGACGCGTTTCAGTGGGTATACTGCTTAAACACCACCTTCTTCAGTACAGAAAACGCTAACTCCCACAAAACATTCAATATCTGTATAAAATCACAAAAAAACAGTTTATTTAAAAACCAACAGTTAACCTTTGATTTGCAAATAGGGCAACAGTGTTTCTATTCAGGTGATATTTCAAACATTCTAATCCTTCTAACCAAATTCACACAGGGGGATGCATATCACCCTTATCTCAGAATTAATATCCCAAACATCCAACATTCATTCCACTGTGATATTATCAAATTTACTAAAATGGCGGCATTCATACTACAGCACACTACCATAAAATGATATCTACCAAAATGTCAGATATCTGTTATACTTCAATGAAATCTATCTAGTGTATTACCTGCAAGTTAACCTCTGCAATCATATTCAAAGAGGGGTAATTGAACCTCACTCACAGTAAAAAACCTCAATTGCTTTCACGAGATTTTAAATAAAAAAGAAGAATGATAGTGCTAGTGGGGGAAACAGCGTTTACAACGCTGGTAATACCACGCGGGTAGGTTACAACGCGAACGTTACATCGTCCGCGTTGTTACCACGCATGGCATTACATCGCAAGTCGTTTCAACGACTTGCGCTAGATGGCGCGCAACACCAGGGAATGTGTTGGATTTTAAATCCAACACATTCCCTGCTGTTGCGCTAACTGGAGTAGGAATAGTAATTTATACTATTCCTAAGTCCAGCGCGCCATCTAGTGCAAGTCGTACAAACGACTTGCGATGTAAAGCCATGCGTGGTAACAACGCGGACGATGGAACGTCCGCGTTGTAACCTACCGCGTGGTATTTGCCAGCGTTGTAACATCATACATTCGCTAGTGGTCGCATAACTAAATAAATAAAAATACGACATTCATACTCAAGCTCACTACCATACAAGGATATCTACCGAGAAGTCAGATACCTGTTTAAAATCCAAGAAATCTTATATGGTGTTAACTGCAAGTTAGCCTCTGCAGTCACAATCGTAGGGGTAATTAGACCTCACTCATAGTCGAAAACCTCAATAATTTTAACAAGATTTTCTGTAAGAAATATAGAACAAGAAAAACTTTCTCAGTTACTCAAAAACACCATATCTTCATTCTAAAAAATTAACTAGGGTAACCTTACCTCCAAACGACTAGTAAAACCACCAACTGATAGTTGTACATCAAAGCAATACGTTTCTCTCTGTTAGAAAGAATTCTTTTATTTAGAGAGAATATCTATGTTTTCTATATTATTTGTTTTCTCATACCACATAAATTGCTATTTTACCTTTAAATTTGATGCATAAACTTTGTAAGGCACCCCCTAGTTTTCGTAAAGATATTCTCGGGATGCCACGTTGCGATGTAGTTCCCTCACAGGATTCACCACTCGTTCTAGCAGTCTATAGAAGAAATAGTTCTTTTAATACTATTTAATTTCTTTTCAACATCTGACAGCATATCATAGGCGGCATAAATCCACATCATTATAAGAGTTAATTAAGATAGTGGATGACTAAACGCTAACCTAACCAACAAGCCAAGAATAAAATCTGCTACAACTCGTATACATAACACTCTGCCCGAATTTAAAAATACCAAATGCAGCACGTGCAATATCTGTGCCTTGTGCATTGAGTCAAAGAGTCTTTATTACAACGGCTGCCATGTTGAATCATGAACACTGAACAATTGTAGGAGTAAAAACATAGTGTATTTCCTACGTTGCCCATGTGGCAAGGGCTACGTAGGAGAGACCGGTAGAGAATTACGCACTAGGCTCCAAGAACATCTTCGGCCATTAGGACCAATAAGTTAAATGCTCCTCTGGTAGCCCATTTTTGTGAAATGAAACACAGTGACACAGACATCAGGTGGTTTATCTTGGAAAAGATTTTCATGGACAAACTAGGTGGTAATATGGAGCTAAAACGTAAAGCCAGGGAGCAGTGGTATATTTCCAGATTTAACACTGTGCGGAATGGCCTCAGCTCGAAAGAGGAATGGGAGCGTTTAACAGGGGCAACATGATAGTCCCTGAATAAATCTTGATCTTTCTGCATTAAAAAATGAAGTATTGTTTAGGTGTTCATTTAAATCTCTAGAGATAATGATTTAGGTAACCTTTTTGTCTTTTACATTAGGTTTGAAGTAATATAATACTATGGTATTAATTTATGTGGTGTATATTGTCTTGGTATCACCATTGTTTTTTTACCATAAACAAATAACCCATGTTAAGAAAGAACAATCTGCATTTGGCGGAAGTGACGGAATGGTCACAGAGAGAGAGATATATATGTATGCATGTATATATATTTTTATGTATGCATGTGTACATGTAGTTTTTTTCGACAGAATTGATTCGGTTGATTTACATATCCCGAAAGGGTACAAGAATGTAGGCAGATTATCTAAGTAACCTTTGCCTAAGTAAATGGAATATTTGGACTGGGTAAAAAAGATTATTTACGAGAGATACAATTCGGTTTAATACGGCTCCTGTAGCACTCTGCCTTGTTCATTTAATATAACATAGCCGTGTTAAGATGGCCGACACGTTTTCAGGGCTTTCGATTGATCGCCCTGTGTTAAACTGTTCGTGCGGAAGTGACCTAATTGGTCACATGCTTTCAAGCGGGGGATTTAAACATCACCACAAACCTCTGGGTTTTACAATCTTGAATACGGAGGCGGAGGCACCCCGTATGTTTCTTTTAAACATACAACAGGTAAGACAGAGGGTCTAGCTGTTTTTTAGTCGACTTTGTAATAGCCCCCTATTTGAATAGATTAAAAAGGTTTTTTTTTTAAATTCGGGCAGAGTGTTATGTATACGAGTTGTAGCAGATTTTATTCTTGGCTTGTTGGTTAGGTTAGCCTTTAGTCATCCACTATCTTAATTAACTCTTATAATGATGTGGATTTATGCCGCCTATGATATGCTGTCAGATGTTGAAAAGAAATTAAATAGTATTAAAAGAACTATTTCTTCTATAGACTGCTAGAACAAGTGGTGAATCCTGTGAGGGAACTACATCGCAACGTGGCATCCCGAGAATATCTTTACGAAAACTAGGGGGTGCCTTACAAAGTTTATGCATCAAATTTAAAGGTAAAATAGCAATTTATGTGGTATGAGAAAACAAATAATATAGAAAACATAGATATTCTCTCTATATAAAATAATTCTTTCTAACAGAGAGAAACGTATTGCTTTGATGTACAACTATCAGTTGGTGGTTTTACAAGTCGTTTGGAGGTAAGGTTACCCTAGTTAATTTTTTAGAATGAAGATATGGTGTTTTTGAGTAACTGAGAAAGTTTTTCTTGTTCTATATTTCTTACAGAAAATCTCGTTAAAATTATTGAGGTTTTCGACTATGAGTGAGGTCTAATTACCCCTCCGATTGTGACTGCAGAGGCTAACTTGCAGTTAACACCATATAAGATTTCTTGGATTTTAAACAGGTATCTGACTTCTCGGTAGATATCCTTCTATGGTAGTGAGCTAGAGTATGAATGTCGTATTTTTATTTATTTAGTTATGCGACCACTAGCACTATCATTCTTCTTTTTTATTTAAAATCTCGTGAAAACAATTGAGGTTTTTTACTGTGAGTGAGGTTCAATTACCCCTCTGAATATGATTGCAGAGGTTAACTTGCAGGTAATACACTAGATAGATTTCATTGAATTATAACAGATATCTGACGTTTTGGTATATATCATTTTATGGTAGTGTGCTGTAGTATGAATGCCGCCCTTTTAGTAAATTTGATAATATCACAGTGGAATGAATGTTGGATGTTTGCGATATTAATTCTGAGATAAGGGTGATATGCATCCCCCTGTGTGAATTTGGTTAGAAGGATTAGAATGTTTGAAATATCACCTGAATAGAAACACTGTTGCCATATTTGCAATTCAAAGGTTAACTGTTGGTTTTTAAATAAACTGTTTTTTTGTGATTTTATACAGATATTGAATGTTTTGTGCGAGTTATCGTTTTCTGTCCTGAAGAAGGTGGTGTTTAAGCAGTATACCCACCGAAACGCGTCAACGCCCTTGTGTCAACAGGCATACTGTAGACTCTATTCGTCAATTTGTTCCTATTTGTTAAAAGTTATGACACAAAAACCAAATGTTAAATCAATGAATTGGGTCTAATGTATTTGCCTGTCAGCCAACAGAAATAATATTTCTTGCTGGTTCTCCCAATATTGTTTTGTAATTTACTGTCTATTGTTTTTTAATTTGTATGTACATATATTTGCTGAATGATTTGTTTTTAATCTTTTTAATGTTCTATAAATAATAAATTGAAAATATATATATTTTATCAACACTTGGCCTTTGATGATGTTTTTGTTATGTTCTGGTGATATGATCAAATTGAGTGTGGAAGCATAAGGTTTTGGTAGTACTTTGTTGCCCAAAGGGGAGTTCTCTTTTTTGACTTGTCTATTTGGTGCCCTACTCCTTTGGCTTTAGAAGGGGCCCCTCTCATTTTTTTTAGATATATTGGCACAGACAGTTGGCTGGAGAGTTTTCCGGGATCGGAATTGAGTGTTATCTTTGAGCTTCTGGCCAATGGATCAGTTTAAAACTTTTGGCTTTAGCAATGATCAATTTAATAAAATTATTAATGCGAAGAATGGAAACAGAATCACAATGTTAACTGGAAAAGGAGAGAATTGGGGCAAATTATTCAATCTTAAAAAAAAGTTGATACGAACAGAAGCCCATGCAGACTTTTTAATTGAATATGTAAAGTCTGGCACTATCCCAATTGGACTACAGGTTCATAATGAACCGGGTCTATTCATTGAAAATAAAAAAATTCTAGAGGTATGGACCCAAATTTCAAATAGGTGTAGCAGAGATTGGATGCTCCTTATTATTGAGACTGCAGATGAATTTACTGTCATTTAAAAGGAGGCCATAGATAAATTAGAGGTAGAACTTATGAATAACACATCGCTGGAAGATGCAAAAAGAAAATTAGATGAGATCAATAGGGATGTAGAAGGATACAGGGATTACCTTGTCAATAAAAAGACCAACAAACTTAAAAAAGATGTAGGGAGATTTAGTATTGAAACCACTTATCCCTATATGAAAGAAAACTACTACCAACAAAAAAATGATCAAGGTTGGGAGAGACCTTTTAATAGACCAATATATAGAAGGGGTGGAAAGAAACAGATTACGTTCTCTGATACATCAGGGACAAGTAGTGAAGATGAGACTGCTCCCCTGGAGGATAACACAACCAGAGGAAACCCAAATGAGTATGGTTTTTTTTTAGAACAAAGACCAAGACGAGGACAGAGGTACAATGGGAACCTGGGGAGGGGGCAACTAGCTCGGGGTCCTCCCCCTCCTCAGCAGGAATACATGCGGACAAGGAACCAACGTTATTGGCGCCAGACCGAGCACCGGTAATTAACTTGTCCAGCAGGGTACTCACTAGTACTGAGATTAGTGTCCTAGGAAGAGGTTTTAGTTTTATCCCATCCACTGGAATCAATAAATATCAGTTGGAGAAGGATCTACGATCCTTCTTCAGAAAGGTTAGACTGAAAAGGTTTTTTGAAGGGCGGCCAAGTAGAGAGAATACTAATAAGTCAGGCCTGAAACGTAAGTCCACATTTATTCCAGCATTAGCTATAGTAGGAAAGAATCTTGAGGTTTTTGAAAAGGCAGTTGAAAATGGTGTCCACAAGATTTTGTCTGAAAATTCTGGGTGTTTTAGTCAAAATCTTGGTAGGAATGAGAGGAGAGCTTTGAAATCACTTATAGAGGATCTTAAGATAACCATCAAACCTGCAGATAAAGGCGGAGGGGTGGTAGTTTTTAACACAAATGATTATGAGGATAAGATGCAGGGATTGTTGAACGTAACAGAACACTACGAACCTGTACATAAAAATAAACTCACTACCCTAGCTAAGGAATGTTTAGACCTTCTTTTAGAAGCGAAGGAAAAGAATTGGATATGCGAGGAGGAGTTTAATTTCTTAAACAATACAGAACCAAGGATACCAGCCCTATACGGGCTACCAAAAGTACATAAGAATAGTGAAAATCCCCCAATGAGGCCAATAGTGAGCAGTATTGACTCACTGATGGAGCCTCTTAGTAAGTACGTTGATCAATTTTTGCGCCCACTTGTGAGTGGTCTCAAATCATATGTTAGGGATTCCTCGCATATTATTTCCCTCCTTGAGGGCAGATTGTTTGATGGGGAGACTCAGGGGCCGATTCCGATCTCGGTCGGAGGCGCACCCAATACCATTCGGTCGGGAAAAAAGCCATGCGAAAGCCAGTTTCCCGACCGATCCGTACAGCACACCGAACGAGCAAGTACGATGCGCACAACAGCAAAAATTCCGGCCGAGCCGTACTCACCCAAACCAGGTCCTGTTCTCCGACCGAGGCGAATCCGGAAACGCCGAATCGAGTCGCACGGAAGGGAAAATGCAGCCCCGTCCGGCCGGACAAGTACGATGCGCTTTCCGTACGCGCCGAACCCGTCGCTACGCACGGCACGTCAAAGCATCCGGGAGAGGCGCACATAAGCTCCGAATCGCGCCACAACACGATCCACGGCTACGAGACGAACACAGCACAGACGAGGACGACGCGAAGCGACGAGGACGAAGCGAAGCGACGAGGGACGAAGCCAAGCGACGAGGACGACGCGAAGCAACGAGAAGGACGAACGACACGAACCAACCATGAATCCCTTCGTCCCGATCATACCAATATTCTACATCTACTACCGGAACAGGCACGGACGCGTACGGCGCAGAAGGTAAGTCAGACACCAACCACAAAACACATACAACACGTACACGACACATCACACACATACACTGGGAATCTGAATATACTTGCAACAGCAGCACCATAGGGGCGGGATGCCCATCACCAATGCCACATATGCACACAGGGGCCTGAATGCGCGCCACCACCCCAACCCAGGGGGGCTGGATGCCAACCACCCTCAACCAGGGGGGCAGGATGCCTACCACTACTACCACCCTCACCCAGGGGGGCAGGATGCCTACCACTACTACCACCCTTAGCCAGGGTGGCAGGATGCCTACCACTACTACCACCCTTAGCCAGGGGGCAGGATGCCTACCACTACTACCACCCTTAGCCAGGGGGGCAGGATGCCTACCACTACTACCACCCTCACCCAGGGGGGCTGGATGCCTACCACTACTACCACCCTTAGCCAGGGGGCAGGATGCCCACCACTACTACCACCCTCACCCACGGGGGGCAGGATGCCTACCACTACTACCACCCTTAGCCAGGGTGGCAGGATGCCTACCACTACTACCACCCTTAGCCAGGGGGCAGGATGCCTACCACTACTACCACCCCAACCCAGGGGCGGCTGGATGCCTACCACTACTACCACCCTTAGCCAGGGGGGCTGGATGCCTACCACTACTACCACCCTTAGCCAGGGGGCAGGATGCCCACCACTACTACCACCCTCACCCAGGGGGGCTGGATGCCTACCACTACTACCACCCTCACCCAGGGGTGGCAGGATGCCTACCACTACTACCACCCTTAGCCAGGGTGGCAGGATGCCTACCACTACTACCACCCTTAGCCAGGGGGCAGGATGCCTACCACTACTACCACCCTTAGCCAGGGGGCAGGATGCCCACCACTACTACCACCCTTAGCCAGGGGGGCAGGATGCCCACCACTACTACCACCCTCACCCAGGGGGGCTGGATGCCTACCACTACTACCACCCTCACCCAGGGGTGGCAGGATGCCTACCACTACTACCACCCTTAGCCAGGGTGGCAGGATGCCTACCACTACTACCACCCTTAGCCAGGGGGCAGGATGCCTACCACTACTACCACCCTTAGCCAGGGGGCAGGATGCCCACCACTACTACCACCCTTAGCCAGGGGGGCTGGATGCCTACCACTACTACCACCCTTAGCCAGGGGGCAGGATGCCCACCACTACTACCACCCTCACCCAGGGGGGCTGGATGCCTACCACTACTACCACCCTCACCCAGGGGTGGCAGGATGCCTACCACTACTACCACCCTTAGCCAGGGTGGCAGGATGCCTACCACTACTACCACCCTTAGCCAGGGGGCAGGATGCCTACCACTACTACCACCCTTAGCCAGGGTGGCAGGATGCCTACCACTACTACCACCCTTAGCCAGGGGGCAGGATGCCTACCACTACTACCACCCTTAGCCAGGGGGGCAGGATGCCTACCACTACTACCACCCTCACCCAGGGGGGCTGGATGCCTACCACTACTACCACCCTTAGCCAGGGGGCAGGATGCCCACCACTACTACCACCCTCACCCACGGGGGGCAGGATGCCTACCACTACTACCACCCTTAGCCAGGGTGGCAGGATGCCTACCACTACTACCACCCTTAGCCAGGGGGCAGGATGCCTACCACTACTACCACCCCAACCCAGGGGCGGCTGGATGCCTACCACTACTACCACCCTTAGCCAGGGGGGCTGGATGCCTACCACTACTACCACCCTTAGCCAGGGGGCAGGATGCCCACCACTACTACCACCCTCACCCAGGGGGGCTGGATGCCTACCACTACTACCACCCTCACCCAGGGGTGGCAGGATGCCTACCACTACTACCACCCTTAGCCAGGGTGGCAGGATGCCTACCACTACTACCACCCTTAGCCAGGGGGCAGGATGCCTACCACTACTACCACCCTTAGCCAGGGGGCAGGATGCCCACCACTACTACCACCCTTAGCCAGGGGGGCAGGATGCCCACCACTACTACCACCCTCACCCAGGGGGGCTGGATGCCTACCACTACTACCACCCTCACCCAGGGGTGGCAGGATGCCTACCACTACTACCACCCTTAGCCAGGGTGGCAGGATGCCTACCACTACTACCACCCTAAGCCAGGGGGCAGGATGCCTACCACTACTACCACCCTTAGCCAGGGGGCAGGATGCCCACCACTACTACCACCCTTAGCCAGGGGGCTGGATGCCTACCACTACTACCACCCTTAGCCAGGGGGCAGGATGCCCACCACTACTACCACCCTCACCCAGGGGGGCTGGATGCCTACCACTACTACCACCCTCACCCAGGGGTGGCAGGATGCCTACCACTACTACCACCCTTAGCCAGGGTGGCAGGATGCCTACCACTACTACCACCCTTAGCCAGGGGGCAGGATGCCTACCACTACTACCACCCTTAGCCAGGGGGCAGGATGCCCACCACTACTACCACCCTTAGCCAGGGGGGCTGGATGCCTACCACTACTACCACCCTCACCCAGGGGGGCTGGATGCCTACCACTACTACCACCCTCACCCAGGGGGGCTGGATGCCTACCACTACTACCACCCTCACCCAGGGGGGCAGGATGCCTACCACTACTACCACCCTCACCCAGGGGGGCTGGATGCCTACCACTACTACCACCCTTAGCCAGGGGGCAGGATGCCCACCACTACTACCACCCTCACCCACGGGGGGCAGGATGCCTACCACTACTACCACCCTTAGCCAGGGTGGCAGGATGCCTACCACTACTACCACCCTTAGCCAGGGGGCAGGATGCCTACCACTACTACCACCCCAACCCAGGGGGGCTGGATGCCTACCACTACTACCACCCTTAGCCAGGGGGGCTGGATGCCTACCACTACTACCACCCTTAGCCAGGGGGCAGGATGCCTACCACTACTACCACCCTCACCCAGGGGGGCAGGATGCCTACCACTACTACCACCCTCACCCAGGGGGGCAGGATGCCTACCACTACTACCACCCTTAGCCAGGGGGGCTGGATGCCTACCACTACTACCACCCTTAGCCAGGGGGGCTGGATGCCTACCACTACTACCACCCCAACCCAGGGGGGCTGGATGCCTACCACTACTACCACCCTTAGCCAGGGGGCAGGATGCCCACCACTACTACCACCCTCACCCACGGGGGGCAGGATGCCTACCACTACTACCACCCTTAGCCAGGGTGGCAGGATGCCTACCACTACTACCACCCTTAGCCAGGGGGCAGGATGCCTACCACTACTACCACCCTCACCCAGGGGGGCTGGATGCCTACCACTACTACCACCCTTAGCCAGGGGGCAGGATGCCCACCACTACTACCACCCTCACCCACGGGGGGCAGGATGCCTACCACTACTACCACCCTTAGCCAGGGTGGCAGGATGCCTACCACTACTACCACCCTTAGCCAGGGGGCAGGATGCCTACCACTACTACCACCCCAACCCAGGGGGGCTGGATGCCTACCACTACTACCACCCTTAGCCAGGGGGGCTGGATGCCTACCACTACTACCACCCTTAGCCAGGGGGGCTGGATGCCTACCACTACTACCACCCTTAGCCAGGGGGCAGGATGCCCACCACTACTACCACCCTCACCCAGGGGGGCTGGATGCCTACCACTACTACCACCCTCACCCAGGGGGGCAGGATGCCTACCACTACTACCACCCTCACCCAGGGGGGCAGGATGCCTACCACTACTACCACCCTTAGCCAGGGGGGCTGGATGCCTACCACTACTACCACCCCAACCCAGGGGGGCTGGATGCCTACCACTACTACCACCCTTAGCCAGGGGGGGCAGGATGCCCACCACTACTACCACCCTCACCCACGGGGGGCAGGATGCCTACCACTACTACCACCCCCACTCATAGGATGGACAATGCATGACACAACAAGCACACCACAACCTAGGGAATGCAAGATTAAGACATCCCCCCACCACCATGACAAGCGTGTGTAGGCTGTGTCAAATGCCTACAACACCGAACATGACTTTCAACATACAATGTGACCCCCTAGCACATGTGCCACACATATATGTGTGTGGCACCCACAATGCAAGCAGCCCATGACCATTGTGGCAATGGGGCCTAAACCCCCATCATCACAGTGACCAAAAGGTAAGTGTGGGGTCCATAGCCGAAGCACATTTTGACCATTGTGGCAATGGGGTCTAAACCCCCATCATCACAGTGACCAAAAGGCAAGTGTGGGGTCCATAGCTGAAGCACATTTTGACCATTGTGGCAATGGGGTCTACACCCTCATCATCACAGTGACCAAAAGGTAATTGTTGACAAAGAAAGAGCTGCAACTGCCAAACTGCATGGATCATTCCTGCTCACAGAACCAAAAACTCATCTGTGGCAAAGTAGTGTATGTGTCCCATTGCAACATAAATTGGGGAGCCAAATACTGCAGTGCAAATGTAACATTCCTTTGGCCATGTGCAGACAAACAACACCCATGGGGGCTGAGACCGTCAACAGTCATCAATGACACAATGACAGAAGTGACCATCAGAATGCAGAACCACATATTTGCACCAATGGGCACACAAATGCAGATACCCTGTGGAGACAGCAGATGTGAGGTGAACAGATACCATACCATGGCAGCAATGGGACACACAAACCATGATCACTGTGCTGACCGATGACCTAGGAGTCCCAGGGACAGCAGGGGAAACACACCAAACAACATACAGCCAATGGCACACCCAAGATATGCCAATGCAGTGGTGCAGATGCACAAACACAAACAGGCAGACCAACACTGTCATCATACACAGCAGGTGAGGGGTGGGGGTGCCAGTGTCCCCAGGCAACCACACAACACATGAGGAGAGCTGAATACCAATCATACAGATGTGCATACACTGCCACACTAAGGTAACTCATGGATCCAAATCCCCTATGTGGGCAAGCAGGCATTGTCAGGTGAGAGGGAGCACAAAACACACATGTCACACAGGCACGTAGGAACAACAACTGACACAGCAAGTCACAGACACACCACAGCACCACCCCCAGGGCCCCCACAATGTGGTGACCCTGGGCTGAATAAAAATACCACTGTGATGACAAAGCTAAATGTCGTTCACACTATGAACCACAGTCAGGTGTCCTGAGCAACAAACTACCATCACACCTACACAAGCACAAATCAATCAGCATGGCCAGTAAGCCAAGGCCAACATGGAGGCAGGGGCCTAGCCGGGCAACAACTCTCATCTGCACACACTCAACACCACACCCCTCGACCTCCAACAATGTGCAGCAGTGAAGTACACATGCACTGGTGACATTGCACATGCACCCATGACTATTCCAGGGTGGTGGGTGGGAACCAAGGTGTAGAAACACATCACACATGGACACTCAACAAGACTCCTGAATGTCTGACACACTGCACACTACGCTGTACATGGACATGACGGCAATACCACACCGACCAATGGGATCCCAGCCACAGTCACACACCAATGAAGAAGCCAAGGTCACCCACAAAGAACACACATAGACAACTTCCAACATTGCAGCTCTGACCCTGAGGAGTGGCAGCAGTCACACACACAACATGTCACAATCACTGAAAGATAACACAAACTGGAAATCACATGACAGGGGCAAACAACAAGTGCCAAGGGGAAACCTGACTGTGACCCATCTGCGTCTGCACACAAACTCAGCCCTGACAGCAAACACACCTATGGGTGACACCCTGATGACCAGTAATGTGCCATGCACCCACATCACAGAGAACACAGGGAGAAGACTTTGGGGGAACATAGCTCAAGTCAGCAAGCATCACAAACAGGTACAACACTAGGGATCACAGCATGCGCAGATGAATGGAAGTGAACACACAGACATGCACATACAACACACACCTTGGGTGCAGGCAATGTCACACGTGTACACACTGCCATGAGGGGACTCCACTCCTGTGTGAGGAAAGCTGTGCCATATGTTGCCTCAGTAGGGCCCCATCATGTCAGCTGAGCACTTGGTCACACAATCAACAATTAGCACCAAATGAGGGCTCCCATCACATCAGCCTGGTCATGGATGTGCCAACGGAATCATCAGCACAGATCCAACACACTTGTATAGCAATGTTGCACTGACTACACGGATGAGTCCCTCCCCATTGATGCCCAAACCTGCATGTCCACTGGAGATGGCAACACGGTCAGGGAAGTAGACAAATGCAACGATGGCAGGCACAACAGATGTGCAGGGGTGGAAGCCACAGATATGAAATTGCCAATGTAAGTAGGAAACCCATTGCCAAATACTGAACACATGACACCCTCAGATGCTGCTATTGATGACATGGATACACCACATGATAGGACACATTCCCCCTGGACCACATGGGTTCCTGCACAGTAACACTTCATAATCATGAGACCAGATATCACCATCACTGCAGCAAGGGCATGGTTAGCTGCACCAACAACATGTACATCTGAAGCATGAGCACTAGAGAAAAGAAAGTTGCTTTATTCAGCATATGTGTTGAGGCCAAACGAAGTCCTGAAAAAGAGCAAAGGCCAATGGCCAGTCCATTGTCAAAGTTCAAACAGGGTGACACTGGCAGATGTCACCCTACGCATGCCTGCACAATACCAGGGACAATCCACTAGGAGGGGCAACCGGGGGGCAGGCCAGGCACCGCAGGGACAGGATCAGGGCTCACCAGGGGGAGTCAGGGAAGGGGTGGTGGGTGCAGGAGAGCCACTGACAACTGCAGTGGAGGTGTCTGACATGGTGTGTGCCGGCACAACTGGGGGGCATGACACAGATGTCGTGGGTGCCGGCACAACTGCAGTGGACCCTGCAGATGGGGTGGACAGGTCCGCCACTGCAGTGCCCAAGTCAGACAGGGCGGTAGTGGACTCCACTGCAGTGCCTACCTCCAGGGGAGGAGAATGGGGAACAGGCAAGGTGGGTTGGACAGAGGGGGGACACCCTCACCACATCAGTGGCACAGACAAGCGCAGCGGGGGGTGTGGTGCTGGGAGAGCAAGTGGCAGGGGGAGAAGGCCGGAGCATCTTGGGGATGGTATATCTGTGGGTGGGGGAACCTGGGGCAGGGTGTGGTGGGGGCACCTGTGCAGTGGGGGCCTGAGGGATGGAGGACGGAGACCTTGTGCCTGAGCTGCAGGGTGGTGGCGGGGTCTTGCTCTTAGCACTCCGGGGGACTTGCGGGTGGGGGCCTCAGTCCGTCTGCGCCTGGGGGAGGGTGTCCGGGGGCGAGGGGCACTCTGCTCCGTGTGGGTGGGCTTCCTCTTCCCCCGGGATGCTGGAGCAGCTTCATCGGTGGGGAAGAGGCCGAGGTCACAGAGGAAGAGCTGCTGTGACTTTGGGGTTGCAGGTGAGGCAAGGGAGGGTGCTTTGGAGGGAGAGGGAACTGAGGACTGCGCAGTGCATGTGGATGCGTGTGTGTGTTCCAGGGCCCCATCCCCTGTGAGTCTGGCTTCAGTCCCCTGAATGTGCGTGCGTGTGCGTTTTGTCATTGGCGTGTGTGTCAGTGTGCTGGATGTGTGTGTGCTGGTGTGTGCCTGTGCCAGTGTGTGTGTGCCTGGGATGGGTAAGGTGCTGGGGAGTGTGGATGGAGCAGAGGCAGGAGGGGTGAGGGACCGTTTGAGGAGGGACACTGCTGCCGTCAGGGAGGAGTCCATGGACCTATTGCCCCTCTGTAGGTCAGACATGCCCGATGAGATGCCCTCCATGAACGACACCAGCTGAGTCAACAGCGCGGTGTGCGCATGGAGGACACTCAGCATGGCTGTCTGCCCTACATGGAGCTGGCGAAGGAGGTACACAGACTCCTCACTCAGGGCAGCAGGGGACACAGGGGCAGGGGGTGCGGTGCCTGGCCCAAAGGAGACACGCTCCCGGACATGGGAGCCTCCACGGACCTGGGGAATGGGAGCCGATGGGAGGGCGGTGGTGGTGCTGGTGGTGGCGGGGACAGCAACACTAGCTGGGGTGTGGTGGCTGCTGACACCCGCCTCCACAAGGGAGTCATCCTCCGAGTTGCTCTGGTCCTCAGCTGAGGTGGATGCTGCTGAGGACTCCTCGGTGTGGCTCCCCTCGCCCTCCGTGCCACTGGGTCCCTCCGACCACTCCTCGGCTGCTGACCCAGTCTGGCTCTCTGGCTCCTCCTGGTCCGTGGAGCTGTCCCCTTCCGTGGCCGTGGATGTATCTGCAAACAATGGGGAAACAGACAGACATCAGTCACCTGCACCAAACGCACACACCACTGTGAGCACAGCACATTACAGAGCAAGCCCTGGCATCATTAGTTGTACATTGCTAAAAGTGCCCTAATTGAACAGGAGAAGTCAATTGTCAGTCTGATGCCAAGCATGGCACTCACATCCCACATGGCCTTGCACCCATCTGTCTGGTGTCTGTTGGATTGCAACACCCCAGTGTTGACACATGCACCAAGTACACAGTAGTTGGACAGTGCAGAGGACACGGTGTGGACACATCACAGCTCTTGCCACTGAGTCAGTACAGGTTCACGGATGTAAGGGATGCCCAGAGTCAAATAGGAAATGCATGTGATGCATTCCAGCGACAGACACCATGATGCACCCATGTCCTGATAGCCAGCGCCACTATGGTGTGCATGTAGCACATGTCACTCCCCTGCAGGATCACCAATCAGTAGACACATGCCATGGCGGAGGCATGACTGCAAAGTCATACATCACTGTCTCAGTGATGTATGACTTTGCAGCCAGACAACAACACTCTGCACTGTGTCACAATAGTAGGTCATGGGGAATGCAAGTCCTGGAGCTGCACAAGTGCACATGTACATCCCCCCACAACACATCCTCTTAACCCTCATCTGTCCAGGTCATACCTATTGGACATATGGGAGACCTGTGACACTACCCTCTGAACCTGAGCCCCTCACACTCTGCTGTGCATGGGGAACAGCTGCCTGAACTTCACATTTACATGCCCCAGTCTGCATGGGCAGCTGATCAGACACCTATGTGTCACACAAGCATCGTCTCCTATGGTCACATCTCCAGTGGCATGCTGAGCCCCTACCAAGAAACTCCACAGCAGTCCTGGCGACTAATCCACAGCACACTGACACAGAGGCAGACACCTGAGGGGTCAAATCACTGTGCACAATGTGTCCTCTGATACACGGGAGTGGGAGTACAGAGTGTATTGTATGGCCTGGAGTAGGCATGACTGTCCAGCCCCACATGAATGAGGGATGAGCCCTGGACTGTAGGCAGCTGGCTAAGTATGTGTGACACACGTCATATACATACTCCTGGGGCCCAAACATTGTTCCCACCCGCAGCATGGGTGTGTGCCAGGTACCCCAGCCACATGTGGTGGATCAGCTCAGCAATTGGACCACAGATCAAAGTAACACGCTGAATACATGTCAGAATACAGGCATTGTGTAAGCAATGGACCCACCCATGATGCCCACCACAGAGTCAGGGAAACAGATGCTGTCTCCCACCTTGAGTCAAGCAAACTGCAAGGACACAGTCCTAAGTGACAGAATTCCCTGCATGTAAGGGCCACACCTGGGTATCAGATGAGGAGTGGGCAGTGCACAATAGAGGGACATGGCTCCTGGACAACATGACTGCTGTACTGTGGCAGTTCAACCTGGCCCGAGGAGGGCACATAACATGTTAGACAGAGTACACAGTGCAGTCTTTGACTCACCCCCTCCTTGCTGCTCTCTGGCCTTCAGCTGCCCATCCAGGTCTGGAAAGACCACCGCCAGGATCCTGAGCATGTGGGGGTCAGGGTCCGTGTTCCGCCCCTCCTGCGAGGAGGCGACAGCTTCAGCTGGACCCGTGCAATCCTCCGGGTCCAGCCCCGAAGGTCCTGCCACCTCTTTTGGCAGTTGCGGATCCGGCGCTTGTAGACCCCCACGGACCGGACAGCCCGGACGATGTCCTTCCATATCTCATGCTTCCGATGGGCAGAAGCCTGTCAGGATGACAAAGTGATAAGGCCATTACTACACATGCAACATATCCGTGCATGACACAGTTGCATATACATGTCGCAATCACAGGGGCACATGGTGTACCCAGGCAGTGCACGGCTGCCCATGGACAGTTTTCCAGAAGTCACTACATGGTATCATAGCATGGGGAGTAAAACCCTGTTCAGAAGCACTGTCACTGCACCATACCTGTCCAGTGCAAGTCACTACACACTATGGGGGGTGACAACTACTCAGTGAGCCTGCTAGCCAGTGGTGTGCTGACTCTCAGCCTTGCTAGTCAGACAAAATGCACATTCAGAAAGGCAGTGCACAGAACACTCACCTGCTCCCCTGGTGTCCCATACAGCTTGCTGTACTGTGGAAGTAGGCTGTCCAGCAGGGCCTGGTTCTCTTCAAGGCTGAAGGCTGGGGCTCTCTCCACAGTACGTGCCATTGCAGGGTCCAGAGGGGCAGAGACAGCAGCAGTGCAGTGGCAGATGTCGTCCTGGAGCATGTAGTGCAGGCAAGTGGGCTCTCAGGGGAACATGCAGCAATATATATGTGCTGGAGAGGCAGATACTGTCCCTTGTGTCCAAAGTGATAGGTCCAAGTCGTTTGCATCTTCTGAATCTGGCCAATCCATGGAATAGCAGCACCAAAACACGCCCACAGCATCCTTCAAAATTTCAACTTCATGACATACATGATTTTGCAACATTGTTGTGGGTGACCAACTGATTTTCCAGCAACCGACTCGTTCGAATATTCGAAAACGCGTCCGTTGCCAGGCAAGCCCATTGTCAATGGGTGCGCACCGATCGGTCCATTGAGGTACAACGCGCACAGGGGTACAACGCGTACCCGCACACATTGAATGCAATGGGCCGGCCGGAGGCACCGATCGGTCCATTGCAGTACAACGCGCACAGGGGTACAACGCGTACCCGCACACATTGAATGCAATGGGCCGGCCGGAGGCACCGATCGGTCCATTGCAGTACAACGCGCACAGGGGTACAACGCGTACCCGCACACATTGAATGCAATGGGCCGGCCGGAGGCACCGATCGGTCCATTGCAGTACAACGCGCACAGGGGTACAACGCGTACCCGCACACATTGGAAAGCAATGGGCCGAGGCCGCGAGGCACCGAGTCGGTCCATTGCTGTTCAACGCATCACTGTACATGTGACTGGCATATGTCAGCATGCCTGTCTCAGATGGACATATGCCAGCCACAGATAGCTCCCAGGGAGTGAGGGGCACACCTACATCACGACAGCCTGTCCAAACCTTATCATAAGGCATGTAAGGCTGCATTTCCTATTGTGTGTATGTTGGTGTACATGTTGTCCTGTGGGTGTCACCTGTGGGCAGCCACCCCCAGGCTGTGCACGTGTTAATGGGGACAGGATCCTGGGTGTTACGTGTACGTGACCACTGTGATGTGCAACTGTTCATATCTGTGCATGTGCCATGGTCACATTTCACAGTGGTGTTTGTGTATGTCATGTCACATACCCCGTGAGTCCCATGTGGGACGGTATGTTTGAGCCAGGGTGTCCCAGTGGCACAATAGTGATGGCCCTCCACAGTCTTTGTGCATGTAGTGTTTACAATGTCTCTGATTTCATGTGCACAATGGGAGACAGTCTCCACATCCACGTTGTGTGTGCATGGACTCTGATGTTGTGCGTGTGTGTCACAGACGTCCATGGCTCTCCTGCCATGGCAAGTGTGGCCACTACCTGTGGGGGTCATGTTTGTTTTGTTGTGGTGTACACATGATACTCCAGGTGATGCCAGTGTCCATGTGGCATTACAGGGTCCCTGGGAATGTGCCTGTCGTTGAGCTGTGGTGCCTGGGGCACATCTGTCCTCACATGTCACTGGGGGGTGACTGTGACACAGCATCATGATATCCAATGGGCCAACCTGGGACAAATTGATGCCACCTGTAGGACCGTGTTGACAGATGTTGGCCATGTATGTACCATACATGTCGTTCCGGTACTGCACACTTCATGTAGTTGTGCCTCATGATGATGTATGTTGGGATCTTGAGTGTGTTCAATGCCGCATATGTGGGGTGACTGACGATCTTGCTTACTTCTCCTCTGCACTGCAGGGCTCCTGCTGTCCATCGGCCATTCCCAGACCTGGCAACGATGGTGGAACGGGACAGCATCCGACGGTACCGCTTCACCAGGCAGCTGATTGAGGATTTTGCAGTGCAGTTGTCCCCACATTTGCAGCCTGGCCGGCCGTATCCTACAGCGCTGACCCCCAAGGTGAAGGTGATGGCAGCCCTACACTTCTTTGCCACCGGTACCTTCCAACATACTGTGGCGTCTGCTGGTGGGATGTCACAGACCATGTTCAGCCGTGTGCTCCGCGATTTCTTGGCGGCAATGTTGCTCTTCCTGAACCGGTACATCTATTTCCCTAGACTGCGACGACTCACTGACGTGAAGAGTGACTTTTATGCCCTGGGGAGGATGCCGCATGTCATTGGCTCCATTGATGGGACACATGTGGCTTTGGTACCACCACAGGCCCAGGAGCAGGCCTACAGGAACCGCAAGCACTACCACTCGGTCAATGCACTGGTGGTGTGTCTTGCAGACATGACCATCACACACGTGTGTGCCCGTTTCCCTGGTTCAGCACACGATGCCTTTGTGATGAGGAGTAGTCGCATCCCCAGGTTGATGGCACAGATGCAGAACCAGCGTGCCTGGCTTGTCGGTGTGTACTGACTTTGTGCCATTGTGTGTGATCTGATCTGTAGTATTCCGCCCACTTTTCCAAGTCAGCTGATGTGCACTTGTCTGTCCGTAGGTGACTCGGGATACCCCAACATGCCGTGGTTGCTGACACCCCTCAGGAACCCTGTGACACCTGCCCAGATGCGCTACAATGAGGCACATGGTCGGACCAGGAGAGTGATTGAGCGGACCTTTGGTCTCCTGAAGAGCCGCTTCCGCTGCCTGGACAAGACCGGAGGGTCCCTCCCATATGCCCCTGCGAAAGTGTGCAAGATTATCATCGTCTGCTGCATGCTCCACAACCTGGCAGTGCGGAAGGAGTTGCCTCTCATCCAGGATGACGATGACCAACATCCGCCACCTGTGGAGGATCCTGGCCTGGACCACGATGCCAGTGACGATGATGATGATGATGGTGATGGTGATGTCCGCACACAGCTCATCACCAACTTCTTTAGCTGAATGTGAGTATCCTGAGGTGTCATGTCAATGATGTGAGTTGGCATGATGTGTGGGTGGTGCTCTGGTGCTGTTGGAGTGTGTCCATGGGCTACTTGACTGGATGTGTGTTGCGATGTGTGGTGACAGGTGGGCTGTACTCCCCAACAGTGTTGACATGCTAACTTGGTTCTGGGTGGGTATCTTGTAACATGTATTGTGCATGAGTTTTGCTGTTCTGTCCTGTACTCCATTGCTTTTGACTGTGTGTCATTTCTGTCCTTCACAGGGTACTTTCAGATTCGTTTGGTCAACTGTGTCCACCGACAACGTGATTGCACATCCAGGCTGGTAGCTGTTGTGTCCCTACAGGTGATGTGCGCCACACCCATGGACTTCCTTCTGTCTACAGTTGTTGACTGTGTGCCCGCTACCAGGTGGGGTTACCTTGCATCTGTAGTGGTTACGGCATGTTGCTACTGTGTAATAAACCTGTGCTTCACTTAGTGATGTGCGTTGTCTGTGGTCACACATTTGACTGCCATTTGCTTACTGCACCTGTGGGCTACTTGACTACAACTGGGAATGGGTGTGGTGTCTGTGCATTGCACCGTCTTCCCTGGCAACATCAGTGTAGGCAATGAGTCAGATGGCCTAGGTGTGTATGTGTTGTGTAGCCCTGGTGGTGTGTCTCCCTCATATGTGTCACGTTGCCTGTACTCACATGCCTGTGTTGTCCTTGCTGTTGCAGTTCGCATACACAGTGTAATTTTGTTGTTCATCATCCCCATAACAGTACCCACGTTGGAATCACGACAGAGGCAAGTATGGTGTATTATTGTGTTTATTGTGATACATCTGTGATAATAGTGCATAGGATGGATTGTGCTGTACATGAATCTTGCAATCCCAAGTTCCTAGATGAATAGAAAGTCCAGGTAGACAGGATCCCCAGTATCGGGGCCACAGTTGTCTGACACATTGTTCCAACTTGTACTCCCCATGCAATGTGTGGGAGTAGTGTTGCCATCAACAG
>CAWUFW010023727.1:0-70682 GCA_963921515.1 Calotriton arnoldi | reverse complement strand
AAGATGCCCAGAGATAATGACGCTGAGACGTGATGACAGTGTGCTCCTACCCCCTTTCACTATTTAAAAGGCTCCCTCAAGCCGCCTGAGCTGACGAGCTTGGGAGCGCCTGCATGCCCTGAGTGGAATTATGCCTGTGAAAATTAAGCGGCAGCATGTCCAGCAACCTACGATCTTTTCCCTACTGATGACGGAGGAATCCAGAAACACGTGTCTAGGGATACGCGATAACAAATTAAGGAATTAGCCTATTATTACTACGAACTTTGCTCTGACCTGAAAATGATGCACTACATCGACCAAGATGCCCAGAGGTAATGACGCTGAGACGTGATGACAGTGTGCTCCTACCCCCTTTCACTGTTTAAAGGCTCCCTCGAGCCGCCTGAGCTGACGAGCTTGGGAGCGCCTGCATGCCCTGAGTGGAATTATGCCTGTGAAAATTAAGCGCCAGCATGTCCAGCAACCTACGATCTTTTCCCTACTGATGACGGAGGAATCCAGAAACACGTGTCTAGGGATACGTGATAACAAATGAAGGAATTAGCCTATTATTACTACGAACTTTGCTCTGAACTGAAAATGATGCACTACATCGACCAAGATGCCCAGAGGTAATGACGCTGAGACGTGATGACAGTGTGCCCCTACCCCCTTTCACTGTTTAAAAGGCTCCCTCGAGCCGCCTGAGCTGACGAGCTTGGGAGCGCCTGCATGCCCTGAGTGGAATTATGCCTGTGAAAATTAAGCGTCAGCATGTCCAGCAACCTATGATCTTTTCCCTACTGATGACGGAGGAATCCAGAAACAAGTGTCTAGGGATACGCGATAACAAATTAAGGAATTAGCCTATTATTACTACGAACTTTGCTCTGAACTGAAAATGGTGCACTACATCGACCAAGATGCCCAGAGGTAATGACGCTGAGACGTGATGACAGTGTGCTCCTACCCCCTTTCACTGTTTAAAAGGCTCCCTCGAGCCGCCTGATCTGACGAGCTTGGGAGTGCCTGCATGCCCTGAGTGGAATTATGCCTTTGAAAATTAAGCGTCAGCATGTCCAGCAACCTATGATCTTTTCCCTACTGATGACGGAGGAATCCAGAAACACGTGTCTAGGGATACGCGATAACAAATTAAGGAATTAGCCTATTATTACTACGAACTTTGCTCTGAACTGAAAATGATGCACTACATCGACCAAGATGCCCAGAGGTAATGACGCTGAGACGTGATGACCGTGTGCTCCTACGACCTTTCACTGTTTAAAAGGCTCCCTCGAGCCGCCTGAGCTGACGAGCTTGGGAGCGCCTGCAGGCCCTGAGTGGAATTATGCCTGTGAAAATTAGCGTCAGCATGTCCAGCAACCTACGATCTTTTCCCTACTGATGACGGAGGAATCCAGAAACACGTGTCTAGGGATACGTGATAACAAATTAAGGAATTAGCCTATTATTACTACGAACTTTGCTCTGAACTGAAAATGGTGCACTACATCGACCAAGATGCCCAGAGGTAATGACGCTGAGACGTGATGACAGTGTGCTCCTACCCCCTTTCACTGTTTAAAAGGCTCTCTCGAGCCGCCTGAGCTGACTGAGCTTGGGAGCGCCTGCATGCCCTGAGTGGAATTATGCCTGTGAAAATTAAGCGGCAGCATGTCCAGCTACCTACGATATTTTCCCTACTGATGACGGAGGAATCCAGAAACACGTGTCTAGGGATACGTGATAACAAATTAAGGAATTAGCCTATTATTACTACGAACTTTGCTCTGATCTGAAAATGATGCACTACATCGACCAAGATGCCCAGAGGTAATGACGCTGAGACGTGATGACAGTGTGCTCCTACCCCCGTTCACTGTTTAAAAGGCTCCCTCGAGCTGCCTGAGCTGACGAGCTTGGGAGCGCCTGCATGCCCTGAGTGGAATTATGCCTGTGAAAATTAAGCGGCAGCATGTCCAGCAACCTACGATCTTTTCCCTACTGATGACGGAGGAATCCAGCAACACGTGTCTAGGGATAAGCGATAACAAATTAAGGAATTAGCCTATTATTACTACGAACTTTGCTCTGAACTGAAAATGATGCACTACATCGACCAAGATGCCCAGAGCTAATGACGCTGAGACGTGATGACAGTGTGCTCCTACCCCCTTTCACTGTTTAAAAGGCTCCCTCGAGCCGCCTGAGCTGACGAACTTGGGAGCGCCTGCATGCCCTGAGTGGAATTATGCCTGTGAAAATTAAGCGCCAGCATGTCCAGCAACCTACGATCTTTTCCCTACTGATGACGGAGGAATCCAGAAACACGTGTCTAGGGATACGCGATAACAAATTAAGGAATTAGCCTAGTATTACTACGAACTTTGCTCTGAACTGAAAATGATGCACTACATCGACCAAGATGCCCAGAGGTAATGACGCTGAGACGTGATGACAGTGTGCCCCTACCCCCTTTCACTGTTTAAAAGGCTCCCTCGAGCCGCCTGAGCTGACGAGCTTGGGAGCGCCTGCATGCCCTGAGTGGAATTATGCCTGTGAAAATTAAGCGTCAGCATGTCCAGCAACCTACGATCTTTTCCCTACTGATGACGGAGGGATCCAGAAACACGTGTCTAGGGATACGCGATAACAAATTAAGGAATTAGCCTATTATTACTACGAACTTTGCTCTGAACTGAAAATGATGCACTACATCGACCAAGATGCCCAGAGGTAATGACGCTGAGACGTGATGACAGTGTGCTCCTACCCCCTTTCACTGTTTAAAGGCTCCCTCGAGCCGCCTGATCTGACGAGCTTGGGAGCGCCTGCATGCCCTGAGTGGAATTATGCCTTTGAAAATTAAGCGTCAGCATGTCCAGCAACCTACGATCTTTTCCCTACTGATGACGGAGGAATCCAGAAACACGTGTCTAGGGATACGCGATAACAATTTAAGGAATTAGCCTATTATTACTACGAACTTTGCTCTGAACTGAAAATGATGCATTACATCGACCAAGATGCCCAGAGGTAATGACGCTGAGACGTGATGACAGTGTGTTCCTACGACCTTTCACGGTTTAAAAGGCTCCCTCGAGCCGCCTGAGCTGACGAGCTTGGGAGCGCCTGCATGCCCTGAGTGGAATTATGCCTGTGAAAATTAAGCGACAGCATGTCCAGCAACCTACGATCTTTTCCCTACTGATGACGGAGGAATCCAGAAACACGTGTCTAGGGATACGCGATAACAAATTAAGGAATTAGCCTATTAATACTACGAACTTTGCTCTGAACTGAAAATGGTGCACTACATCGACCAAGATGCCCAGAGGTAATGACGCTGAGACGTGATGACAGTGTGCTCCTACCCCCTTTCACTGTTTAAAAGGCTCTCTAAAGCCGCCTGAGCTGACGAGCTTGGGAGCGCCTGCATGCCCTGAGTGGAATTATGCCTGTGAAAATTAAGCGGCAGCATGTCCAGCAACCTACGATATTTTCCCTACTGATGACGGAGGAATCCAGAAACACGTGTCTAGGGATACGCGATAACAAATTAAGGAATTAGCCTATTATTACTACGAACTTTGCTCTGATCTGAAAATGATGCACTACATCGACCAAGATGCCCAGAGGTAATGACGCTGAGACGTGATGACAGTGTGCTCCTACCCCCGTTCACTGTTTAAAAGGCTCCCTCGAGCCGCCTGAGCTGACGAGCTTGGGAGCGCCTGCATGCCCTGAGTGGAATTATGCCTGTGAAAATTAAGCGGCAGCATGTCCAGCAACCTACGATCTTTTCCCTACTGATGACGGAGGAATCCAGCAACACGTGTCTAGGGATAAGCGATAACAAATTAAGGAATTAGCCTATTATTACTACGAACTTTGCTCTGAACTGAAAATGATGCACTACATCGACCAAGATGCCCAGAGCTAATGACGCTGAGACGTGATGACAGTGTGCTCCTACCCCCTTTCACTGTTTAAAAGGCTCCCTCGAGCCGCCTGAGCTGACGAACTTGGGAGCGCCTGCATGCCCTGAGTGGAATTATGCCTGTGAAAATTAAGCGCCAGCATGTCCAGCAACCTACGATCTTTTCCCTACTGATGACGGAGGAATCCAGAAACACGTGTCTAGGGATACGCGATAACAAATTAAGGAATTAGCCTAGTATTACTACGAACTTTGCTCTGAACTGAAAATGATGCACTACATCGACCAAGATGCCCAGAGGTAATGACGCTGAGACGTGATGACAGTGTGCTCCTACCCCCTTTCACTGTTTAAAAGGCTCCCTCGAGCCGCCTGATCTGACGAGCTTGGGAGCGCCTGCATGCCCTGAGTGGAATTATGCCTTTGAAAATTAAGCGTCAGCATGTCCAGCAACCTACGATCTTTTCCCTACTGATGACGGAGGAATCCAGAAACACGTGTCTAGGGATACGCGATAACAATTTAAGGAATTAGCCTATTATTACTACGAACTTTGCTCTGAACTGAAAATGATGCATTACATCGACCAAGATGCCCAGAGGTAATGACGCTGAGACGTGATGACAGTGTGTTCCTACGACCTTTCACGGTTTAAAAGGCTCCCTCGAGCCGCCTGAGCTGACGAGCTTGGGAGCGCCTGCATGCCCTGAGTGGAATTATGCCTGTGAAAATTAAGCGACAGCATGTCCAGCAACCTACGATCTTTTCCCTACTGATGACGGAGGAATCCAGAAACACGTGTCTAGGGATACGCGATAACAAATTAAGGAATTAGCCTATTATTACTACGAACTTTGCTCTGAACTGAAAATGGTGCACTACATCGACCAAGATGCCCAGAGGTAATGACGCTGAGACGTGATGACAGTGTGCTCCTACCCCCTTTCACTATTTAAAAGGCTCTCTAAAGCCGCCTGAGCTGACGAGCTTGGGAGCGCCTGCATGCCCTGAGTGGAATTATGCCTGTGAAAATTAAGCGGCAGCATGTCCAGCAACCTACGATATTTTCCCTACTGATGACGGAGGAATCCAGAAACACGTGTCTAGGGATACGCGATAACAAATTAAGGAATTAGCCTATTATTACTACGAACTTTGCTCTGATCTGAAAATGATGCACTACATCGACCAAGATGCCCAGAGGTAATGACGCTGAGACGTGATGACAGTGTGCTCCTACCCCCTTTCACTGTTTAAAAGGCTCCCTCGAGCCGCCTGAGCTGACGAGCTTGGGAGCGCCTGCATGCCCTGAGTGGAATTATGCCTGTGAAAATTAAGCAGCAGCATGTCCAGCAACCTACGATCTTTTCCCTACTGATGACGGAGGAATCCAGAAACACGTGTCTAGGGATACGCGATAACAAATTAAGGAATTAGCCTATTATTACTACGAACTTTGCTCTGAACTGAAAATGATGCACTACATCGACCAAGATGCCCAGAGGTAATGACGCTGAGACGTGATGACAGTGTGCTCCTACCCCCTTTCACTGTTTAAAAGGCTCAATCGAGCCGCCTGAGGTGACGAGCTTGGGAGCGCCTGCATGCCCTGAGTGGAATTATGCCTGTGAAAATTAAGCGGCAGCATGTCCAGCAACCTACGATCTTTTCCCTACTGATGATGGAGGAATCCAGAAACACGTGTCTAGGGATACGCGATAACAAATTAAGGAATTAGCCTATTATTACTACGAACTTTGCTCTGAACTGAAAATGATGCACTACATCGACCAAGATGCCCAGAGGTAACGACGCTGAGACGTGATGACAGTGTGCTCCTACCCCCTTGCACTGTTTAAAAGGCTCCCTCGAGCCGCCTGAGCTGACGAGCTTGGGAGCGCCTGCATGCCCTTAGTGGAATTATGCTTCTGAAAATTAAGCGGCAGCATGTCCAGCAACCTACGATCTTTTCCCTACTGATGACGGAGGAATCCAGAAACACGTGTCTAGGGATACGCGATAACAAATTAAGGAATTAGCCTTTTATTACTGTGAGAAGTTGGCCTGGCATATGCTGTCCACTAATTATAGTGGGCACCTTGCACCAGTCCAAACAACCCCTTATTGGAGATAGGTTAAAGACAACCTTTATTGAAAGCTTTCCTAGTGGTAGCTATGGAGAGCAGCCTTCAGGCTAAGTCTTGAAGGAATGTAAAGCAGCTTGTTTTACCAGTCTATAATCTCTTGAGTGACCAAATGAAAGAGGACCATACCAGGTATATATTCAAAATATATGTATTTATTGCTAAACACACCCCTCTAGTCTCTTTATGAGGCTAGAGTTCGAAGTACATAAGTTATAAGTTAGTTATCTACAGTAATAGCACAAATACACGTTTGAGCCCTAGGGGCGTACCAAACTATATACCAATAAAGTGGTATAAGAACCACGACTGAGCTAGACACAGGGCCTAGAGCCTGTAGAAGTGCTTTGACCACAAGGAACCACCCAAGGTAGTGACACAGGGGACCCACGGGGGACACGTGCAGTGTATGAACACAGCCGCGAATCGCCGTTAACTTCTATGGGGAAAGTCGCGATTTGAATTTAAAAGAAAAGGGACACTTAGAGGAGGACTTGGAGCAAACCCTTTGAGAACTAGGCTGTTCTAGTGTCAATACCCACGGGAGCACCGGAGTACTCGAGTTACCTCACCCAGGGAGCCGGGTGCATAGGTGTCTTTCGGGGTCGGGTTTCGTCGTCGCTTTCAATGGCGATCTGCTGCAAAGTGCTGCTGGCGGCCAAGTCGAAAGTGTTCGGGTGGATCCAAAGGTGGATCGAAGATCTGAAGAACCTGAAAGCAGAGGGGACAGAGTCTGGGTCACTAGCCAGTGACCAGGAAGGCGATGAGCAGATGCCCACCGATGTTGAGTGCTTCAGGTAGGTTGACGGTCGTCTTGACTCTTCAGCCACGAGGTCCAGAAGGCGTCGACGACAACCAGGAGCTGGATTCGAGCTGTCCCACGACGTCTGTCGATTACAGGGGTGTCGGCGACCGGATTGGACCCAACAAGCCTTGGCAACGGCAAGTCTCGTGGAAATAGAAGAAGGACGATGTTGCAGACCAGCAAGGTCTGTGGGACTCACCCAGCAAGGGTAAGTCAGGGCACGCCTAGAGCAACCAGGGAGCCCAAGCAGAAGAAGATTGGCCTTCGGGAGGGCCTACTAGCCAATGGACTAGAGACTGCGAAGGAGCCTCGAGTTGATGCACGTGGAGCTGGCTCACAGGACACTCCTGGAGTGGAGGCCAGTGATCTTCAGTGCAGTCAGTGCTGGAGGCTGGGGCTACTCGGAGCCCAAAGCACGACTTCGTAGGACACCCAGAAGAGGATGCACTTGCAAATGCGATCGGTGTCTAGGGGTCATGGTTCCACGTTACCCACAACAGCTACGGGTCTCAGCTTTGCTGGGGACTCAGGGCAGCCTCGGGGAAGTCTGGAAATCTACCTCTGGTGATGCAAAGACTTCGGCGTCCAGCGGGAGCTTCAGCGATGCAGACCAGACAATTGCTTCTTTGGTGCCTGCCAAGCAGGGGAGTCACTCCTTGACCCCAAGGGAGATTCTTCAGTCCTCTAATCTTGAAGTAGAGCGTCGAAGGTCCAGGATTCTGTGTCAGAGTTTCGTCCAGGTTAATCTAAAGTCCTAAGGACTGGGGTCCCATACTTATACTAAGGTAGGGGGTTGGACATACTCTGTGGCCCCACCTATGGGAGGGTCAGGGCAGAGGGGTGGTTACACCCCTTTCCCTTTGTCTAGTTTCGCGCCAGAGCAGGGGCTGGAAGCCCCTGAGCCGGTTTGAACTGGGGTATGCACAGGGACACCAAATGTGCCCCCAGTGCAGGACTTCAAAGCACCAGAGAGTGCTCCCGCCCAGCCCCAATACACACTATCCTGTCTGGGGAGGTGGTTACACCTCCCTGGGACAGGAAACCTATTGTCCAGGCCTCCCCTGCCGGAGTTTCGGTCAGCAGCAGGAGGCCAGACTCGTGTCTGTGGCAGCGGCATCCATTTTGTGATGCCAGGGCTCTGGAAAGTCAGTACCGGGTATACCGGTGTGTACATGTCTCTCCCTCTAGAAGGGTGGAATGCTACCCCCGCCGCCAGAACTGGCGGGGGGTAGTATTCCAAGATGTTTGACACCAAACACGACATGTTTCCGTTCAGCCATCCCAAAGTTAGCATTTAACGCGAGGTTATAATGCGCTTAAGAGTGTATGGTCGGGCTGCACTACAAACAGCATCAGAGAAGGGTCTCCGAACGCTGCAGAGGGGCCCAGCTCATGCAGGGGCACCCTCTCACACAGGAACCACGCACTCTGCCTTCAGGATTGATAAGGCCTGCCATAGGAGTGACTTATAGGTTTATATGTGTGTATGTATGTAGTGATATAGGTAGCCTAAATCACAGTAAGGGGTGCATGCACCACCTTACCCAGGCTGCAGTAGCAGACCTGTGGTGTCATTTTGGATGGCCTTCCAGGGGTGGCACAATACATGCTGCAGCCCCTGGTAGGCCTCTGAGGTACCTATGCCCTGGGTACATAGTATACCATATACTAGGGACTTATAAGGGCACTCCAGATTCCAATCAGAGATGTGCCTAAGGCACATGGAAACCATTTTAAAGAGGAAGCAGCTAGGCTGGGGTTCTGATTAGCAGGGCCCCAGCCAGACTAAGGTCGAAAAACAATGAAGCATCAGCAAAAAGTGGGGGTACCCATGTGAAGCAGATCCTACTCTCCTACAATTACTACGAACTTTGCTCTGAACTGAAAATGATGCACTACATCGACCAAGATGCCCAGAGATAATGACGCTGAGACGTGATGACAGTGTGCTCCTACCCCCTTTCACTATTTAAAAGGCTCCCTCAAGCCGCCTGAGCTGACGAGCTTGGGAGCGCCTGCATGCCCTGAGTGGAATTATGCCTGTGAAAATTAAGCGGCAGCATGTCCAGCAACCTACGATCTTTTCCCTACTGATGACGGAGGAATCCAGAAACACGTGTCTAGGGATACGCGATAACAAATTAAGGAATTAGCCTATTATTACTACGAACTTTGCTCTGACCTGAAAATGATGCACTACATCGACCAAGATGCCCAGAGGTAATGACGCTGAGACGTGATGACAGTGTGCTCCTACCCCCTTTCACTGTTTAAAAGGCTCCCTCGAGCCGCCTGAGCTGACGAGCTTGGGAGCGCCTGCATGCCCTGAGTGGAATTATGCCTGTGAAAATTAAGCGCCAGCATGTCCAGCAACCTACGATCTTTTCCCTACTGATGACGGAGGAATCCAGAAACACGTGTCTAGGGATACGTGATAACAAATGAAGGAATTAGCCTATTATTACTACGAACTTTGCTCTGAACTGAAAATGATGCACTACATCGACCAAGATGCCCAGAGGTAATGACGCTGAGACGTGATGACAGTGTGCCCCTACCCCCTTTCACTGTTTAAAAGGCTCCCTCGAGCCGCCTGAGCTGACGAGCTTGGGAGCGCCTGCATGCCCTGAGTGGAATTATGCCTGTGAAAATTAAGCGTCAGCATGTCCAGCAACCTATGATCTTTTCCCTACTGATGACGGAGGAATCCAGAAACAAGTGTCTAGGGATACGCGATAACAAATTAAGGAATTAGCCTATTATTACTACGAACTTTGCTCTGAACTGAAAATGGTGCACTACATCGACCAAGATGCCCAGAGGTAATGACGCTGAGACGTGATGACAGTGTGCTCCTACCCCCTTTCACTGTTTAAAAGGCTCCCTCGAGCCGCCTGATCTGACGAGCTTGGGAGTGCCTGCATGCCCTGAGTGGAATTATGCCTTTGAAAATTAAGCGTCAGCATGTCCAGCAACCTATGATCTTTTCCCTACTGATGACGGAGGAATCCAGAAACACGTGTCTAGGGATACGCGATAACAAATTAAGGAATTAGCCTATTATTACTACGAACTTTGCTCTGAACTGAAAATGATGCACTACATCGACCAAGATGCCCAGAGGTAATGACGCTGAGACGTGATGACCGTGTGCTCCTACGACCTTTCACTGTTTAAAAGGCTCCCTCGAGCCGCCTGAGCTGACGAGCTTGGGAGCGCCTGCAGGCCCTGAGTGGAATTATGCCTGTGAAAATTAAGCGTCAGCATGTCCAGCAACCTACGATCTTTTCCCTACTGATGACGGAGGAATCCAGAAACACGTGTCTAGGGATACGTGATAACAAATTAAGGAATTAGCCTATTATTACTACGAACTTTGCTCTGAACTGAAAATGGTGCACTACATCGACCAAGATGCCCAGAGGTAATGACGCTGAGACGTGATGACAGTGTGCTCCTACCCCCTTTCACTGTTTAAAAGGCTCTCTCGAGCCGCCTGAGCTGACGAGCTTGGGAGCGCCTGCATGCCCTGAGTGGAATTATGCCTGTGAAAATTAAGCGGCAGCATGTCCAGCTACCTACGATATTTTCCCTACTGATGACGGAGGAATCCAGAAACACGTGTCTAGGGATACGTGATAACAAATTAAGGAATTAGCCTATTATTACTACGAACTTTGCTCTGATCTGAAAATGATGCACTACATCGACCAAGATGCCCAGAGGTAATGACGCTGAGACGTGATGACAGTGTGCTCCTACCCCCGTTCACTGTTTAAAAGGCTCCCTCGAGCTGCCTGAGCTGACGAGCTTGGGAGCGCCTGCATGCCCTGAGTGGAATTATGCCTGTGAAAATTAAGCGGCAGCATGTCCAGCAACCTACGATCTTTTCCCTACTGATGACGGAGGAATCCAGCAACACGTGTCTAGGGATAAGCGATAACAAATTAAGGAATTAGCCTATTATTACTACGAACTTTGCTCTGAACTGAAAATGATGCACTACATCGACCAAGATGCCCAGAGCTAATGACGCTGAGACGTGATGACAGTGTGCTCCTACCCCCTTTCACTGTTTAAAAGGCTCCCTCGAGCCGCCTGAGCTGACGAACTTGGGAGCGCCTGCATGCCCTGAGTGGAATTATGCCTGTGAAAATTAAGCGCCAGCATGTCCAGCAACCTACGATCTTTTCCCTACTGATGACGGAGGAATCCAGAAACACGTGTCTAGGGATACGCGATAACAAATTAAGGAATTAGCCTAGTATTACTACGAACTTTGCTCTGAACTGAAAATGATGCACTACATCGACCAAGATGCCCAGAGGTAATGACGCTGAGACGTGATGACAGTGTGCCCCTACCCCCTTTCACTGTTTAAAAGGCTCCCTCGAGCCGCCTGAGCTGACTGAGCTTGGGAGCGCCTGCATGCCCTGAGTGGAATTATGCCTGTGAAAATTAAGCGTCAGCATGTCCAGCAACCTACGATCTTTTCCCTACTGATGACGGAGGGATCCAGAAACACGTGTCTAGGGATACGCGATAACAAATTAAGGAATTAGCCTATTATTACTACGAACTTTGCTCTGAACTGAAAATGATGCACTACATCGACCAAGATGCCCAGAGGTAATGACGCTGAGACGTGATGACAGTGTGCTCCTACCCCCTTTCACTGTTTAAAAGGCTCCCTCGAGCCGCCTGATCTGACGAGCTTGGGAGCGCCTGCATGCCCTGAGTGGAATTATGCCTTTGAAAATTAAGCGTCAGCATGTCCAGCAACCTACGATCTTTTCCCTACTGATGACGGAGGAATCCAGAAACACGTGTCTAGGGATACGCGATAACAATTTAAGGAATTAGCCTATTATTACTACGAACTTTGCTCTGAACTGAAAATGATGCATTACATCGACCAAGATGCCCAGAGGTAATGACGCTGAGACGTGATGACAGTGTGTTCCTACGACCTTTCACGGTTTAAAAGGCTCCCTCGAGCCGCCTGAGCTGACGAGCTTGGGAGCGCCTGCATGCCCTGAGTGGAATTATGCCTGTGAAAATTAAGCGACAGCATGTCCAGCAACCTACGATCTTTTCCCTACTGATGACGGAGGAATCCAGAAACACGTGTCTAGGGATACGCGATAACAAATTAAGGAATTAGCCTATTAATACTACGAACTTTGCTCTGAACTGAAAATGGTGCACTACATCGACCAAGATGCCCAGAGGTAATGACGCTGAGACGTGATGACAGTGTGCTCCTACCCCCTTTCACTGTTTAAAAGGCTCTCTAAAGCCGCCTGAGCTGACGAGCTTGGGAGCGCCTGCATGCCCTGAGTGGAATTATGCCTGTGAAAATTAAGCGGCAGCATGTCCAGCAACCTACGATATTTTCCCTACTGATGACGGAGGAATCCAGAAACACGTGTCTAGGGATACGCGATAACAAATTAAGGAATTAGCCTATTATTACTACGAACTTTGCTCTGATCTGAAAATGATGCACTACATCGACCAAGATGCCCAGAGGTAATGACGCTGAGACGTGATGACAGTGTGCTCCTACCCCCGTTCACTGTTTAAAAGGCTCCCTCGAGCCGCCTGAGCTGACGAGCTTGGGAGCGCCTGCATGCCCTGAGTGGAATTATGCCTGTGAAAATTAAGCGGCAGCATGTCCAGCAACCTACGATCTTTTCCCTACTGATGACGGAGGAATCCAGCAACACGTGTCTAGGGATAAGCGATAACAAATTAAGGAATTAGCCTATTATTACTACGAACTTTGCTCTGAACTGAAAATGATGCACTACATCGACCAAGATGCCCAGAGCTAATGACGCTGAGACGTGATGACAGTGTGCTCCTACCCCCTTTCACTGTTTAAAAGGCTCCCTCGAGCCGCCTGAGCTGACGAACTTGGGAGCGCCTGCATGCCCTGAGTGGAATTATGCCTGTGAAAATTAAGCGCCAGCATGTCCAGCAACCTACGATCTTTTCCCTACTGATGACGGAGGAATCCAGAAACACGTGTCTAGGGATACGCGATAACAAATTAAGGAATTAGCCTAGTATTACTACGAACTTTGCTCTGAACTGAAAATGATGCACTACATCGACCAAGATGCCCAGAGGTAATGACGCTGAGACGTGATGACAGTGTGCTCCTACCCCCTTTCACTGTTTAAAAGGCTCCCTCGAGCCGCCTGATCTGACGAGCTTGGGAGCGCCTGCATGCCCTGAGTGGAATTATGCCTTTGAAAATTAAGCGTCAGCATGTCCAGCAACCTACGATCTTTTCCCTACTGATGACGGAGGAATCCAGAAACACGTGTCTAGGGATACGCGATAACAATTTAAGGAATTAGCCTATTATTACTACGAACTTTGCTCTGAACTGAAAATGATGCATTACATCGACCAAGATGCCCAGAGGTAATGACGCTGAGACGTGATGACAGTGTGTTCCTACGACCTTTCACGGTTTAAAAGGCTCCCTCGAGCCGCCTGAGCTGACGAGCTTGGGAGCGCCTGCATGCCCTGAGTGGAATTATGCCTGTGAAAATTAAGCGACAGCATGTCCAGCAACCTACGATCTTTTCCCTACTGATGACGGAGGAATCCAGAAACACGTGTCTAGGGATACGCGATAACAAATTAAGGAATTAGCCTATTATTACTACGAACTTTGCTCTGAACTGAAAATGGTGCACTACATCGACCAAGATGCCCAGAGGTAATGACGCTGAGACGTGATGACAGTGTGCTCCTACCCCCTTTCACTATTTAAAAGGCTCTCTAAAGCCGCCTGAGCTGACGAGCTTGGGAGCGCCTGCATGCCCTGAGTGGAATTATGCCTGTGAAAATTAAGCGGCAGCATGTCCAGCAACCTACGATATTTTCCCTACTGATGACGGAGGAATCCAGAAACACGTGTCTAGGGATACGCGATAACAAATTAAGGAATTAGCCTATTATTACTACGAACTTTGCTCTGATCTGAAAATGATGCACTACATCGACCAAGATGCCCAGAGGTAATGACGCTGAGACGTGATGACAGTGTGCTCCTACCCCCTTTCACTGTTTAAAAGGCTCCCTCGAGCCGCCTGAGCTGACGAGCTTGGGAGCGCCTGCATGCCCTGAGTGGAATTATGCCTGTGAAAATTAAGCAGCAGCATGTCCAGCAACCTACGATCTTTTCCCTACTGATGACGGAGGAATCCAGCAACACGTGTCTAGGGATAAGCGATAACAAGTGAAGGAATTAGCCTATTATTACTACGAACTTTGCTCTGAACTGAAAATGATGCACTACATCGACCAAGATGCCCAGAGCTAATGACGCTGAGACCTGATGACAGTGTGCTCCTACCCCCTTTCACTGTTTAAAAGGCTCCCTCGAGCCGCCTGAGCTGACGAACTTGGGAGCGCCTGCATGCCCTGAGTGGAATTATGCCTGTGAAAATTAAGCGCCAGCATGTCCAGCAACCTACGATCTTTTCCCTACTGATGACGGAGGAATCCAGAAACACGTGTCTAGGGATACGCGATAACAAATTAAGGAATTAGCCTAGTATTACTACGAACTTTGCTCTGAACTGAAAATGATGAACTACATCGACCAAGATGCCCAGAGGTAATGACGCTGAGACGTGATGAGAGTGTGCCCCTACCCCCTTTCACTGTTTAAAAGGCTCCCTCGAGCCGCCTGAGCTGACGAGCTTGGGATCACCTGCATGCCCTGAGTGGAATTATGCCTGTGAAAATTAAGCGTCAGCATGTCCAGCAACCTACGATCTTTTCCCTACTGATGACGGAGGAATCCAGAAACACGTGTCTAGGGATACGCGATAACAAATTAAGGAATTAGCCTATTATTACCACGAACTTTGCTCTGAACTGAAAATGATGCACTACATCGACTAAGATGCCCAGAGGTAATGACGCTGAGACGTGATGACAGTGTGCTCCTACCCCCTTTCACTGTTTAAAAGGCTCCCTCGAGCCGCCTGATTTGACGAGCTTGGGAGCGCCTGCATGCCCTGAGTGGAATTATGCCTTTGAAAATTAAGCGTCAGCATGTCCAGCAACCTACGATCTTTTCCCTACTGATGACGGAGGAATCCAGAAACACGTGTCTAGGGATACGCGATAACAAATTAAGGAACTAGCCTATTATTACTACGAACTTTGCTCTGAACTGAAAATGATGCATTACATCAACCAAGATGCCCAGAGGTAATGACGCTGAGACGTGATGACAGTGTGTTCCTACGACCTTTCACGGTTTAAAAGGCTCCCTCGAGCCGCCTGAGCTGACGAGCTTGGGAGCGCCTGCATGCCCTGAGTGGAATTATGCCTGTGAAAATTAAGCGACAGCATGTCCAGCAACCTACGATCTTTTCCCTACTGATGACGGAGGAATCCAGAAACACGTGTCTAGGGATACGCGATAACAAATTAAGTAATTAGCCTATTATTACTACGAACTTTGCTCTGAACTGAAAATGGTGCACTACATCGACCAAGATGCCCAGAGGTAATGACGCTGAGACGTGATGACAGTGTGCTCCTACCCCCTTTCACTGTTTAAAAGGCTCTCTCGAGCCGCCTGAGCTGACGAGCTTGGGAGCGCCTGCATGCCCTGAGTGTAATTATGTCTGTGAAAATTAAGCGGCAGCATGTCCAGCAACCTACAATATTTTCCCTACTGATGACGGAGGAATCCAGAAACACGTGTCTAGGGATACGCGATAACAAATTAAGGAATTAGCCTATTATTACTACGAACTTTGCTCTGATCTGAAAATGATGCACTACATCGACCAAGATGCCCAGAGGTAACGACGCTGAGACATGATGACAGTGTGCTCCTACCCCCTTTCACTGTTTAAAAGGCTGCCTCGAGCCACCTGAGCTGACGAGCTTGGGAGCGCCTGCATGCCCTTAGTGGAATTATGCCTCTGAAAATTAAGCGGCAGCATGTCCAGCAACCTACGATCTTTTCCCTACTGATGACGGAGGAATCCAGAAACACGTGTCTAGGGATAAGCGATAACAAATTAAGGAATTAGCCTATTATTACTACGAACTTTGCTCTGAACTGAAAATGATGCACTACATCGACCAAGATGCCCAGAGTTAATGACGCTGAGATGTGATGACAGTGTGCTCCTACCCCCTTTCACTGTTTAAAAGGCTCCCTCGAGCCGCCTGAGCTGACGAGCTTGGGAGCGTCTGCATGCCCTGAGTGGAATTATGCCTGTGAAAATTAAGCAGCAGCATGTCCAGCAACCTACGATCTTTTCCCTACTGATGACGGAGGAATCCAGAAACACGTGTCTAGGGATACGCGATAACAAATTAAGGAATTAGCCTATTATTACTACGAACTTTGCTCTGAACTGAAAATGATGCACTACATCGACCAAGATGCCCAGAGGTAATGACGCTGAGACGTGATGACAGTGTGCTCCTTCCCCCTTTCACTGTTTAAAAGGCTCCCTCGAGCCGCCTGTGCTGACGAGCTTGGGAGCGCCTGCATGCCCTGAGTGGAATTATGCCTGTGAAAATTAAGCGGCAGCATGTCCAGCAACCTACGATCTTTTCCCTACTGATGACGGAGGAATCTAGAAACACGTGTCTAGGGATACGCGATAACAAATTAAGGAATTAGCCTATTATTACTACGAACTTTGCTCTGAACTGAAAATGATGCACTACATGGACCAAGATGCCCAGAGGTAATGACGCTGAGACGTGATGACAGTGTGCTCCTACCCCCTTTCACTGTTTAAAAGGCTCCCTCGAGCCGCCTGAGCTGACGAACTTGGGAGCGCCTGCATGCCCTGAGTGGAATTATGCCTGTGAAAATTAAGCGCCAGCATGTCCAGCAACCTACGATCTTTTCCCTACTGATGACGGAGGAATCCAGAAACACGTGTCTAGGGATACGCGATAACAAATTAAGGAATTAGCCTAGTATTACTACGAACTTTGCTCTGAACTGAAAATGATGAACTACATCGACCAAGATGCCCAGAGGTAATGACGCTGAGACGTGATGAGAGTGTGCCCCTACCCCCTTTCACTGTTTAAAAGGCTCCCTCGAGCCGCCTGAGCTGACGAGCTTGGGAGCACCTGCATGCCCTGAGTGGAATTATGCCTGTGAAAATTAAGCGTCAGCATGTCCAGCAACCTACGATCTTTTCCCTACTGATGACGGAGGAATCCAGAAACACGTGTCTAGGGATACGCGATAACAAATTAAGGAATTAGCCTATTATTACCACGAACTTTGCTCTGAACTGAAAATGATGCACTACATCGACTAAGATGCCCAGAGGTAATGACGCTGAGACGTGATGACAGTGTGCTCCTACCCCCTTTCACTGTTTAAAAGGCTCCCTCGAGCCGCCTGATTTGACGAGCTTGGGAGCGCCTGCATGCCCTGAGTGGAATTATGCCTTTGAAAATTAAGCGTCAGCATGTCCAGCAACCTACGATCTTTTCCCTACTGATGACGGAGGAATCCAGAAACACGTGTCTAGGGATACGCGATAACAAATTAAGGAACTAGCCTATTATTACTACGAACTTTGCTCTGAACTGAAAATGATGCATTACATCAACCAAGATGCCCAGAGGTAATGACGCTGAGACGTGATGACAGTGTGTTCCTACGACCTTTCACGGTTTAAAAGGCTCCCTCGAGCCGCCTGAGCTGACGAGCTTGGGAGCGCCTGCATGCCCTGAGTGGAATTATGCCTGTGAAAATTAAGCGACAGCATGTCCAGCAACCTACGATCTTTTCCCTACTGATGACGGAGGAATCCAGAAACACGTGTCTAGGGATACGCGATAACAAATTAAGTAATTAGCCTATTATTACTACGAACTTTGCTCTGAACTGAAAATGGTGCACTACATCGACCAAGATGCCCAGAGGTAATGACGCTGAGACGTGATGACAGTGTGCTCCTACCCCTTTCACTGTTTAAAAGGCTCTCTCGAGCCGCCTGAGCTGACGAGCTTGGGAGCGCCTGCATGCCCTGAGTGTAATTATGTCTGTGAAAATTAAGCGGCAGCATGTCCAGCAACCTACAATATTTTCCCTACTGATGACGGAGGAATCCAGAAACACGTGTCTAGGGATACGCGATAACAAATTAAGGAATTAGCCTATTATTACTACGAACTTTGCTCTGATCTGAAAATGATGCACTACATCGACCAAGATGCCCAGAGGTAACGACGCTGAGACGTGATGACAGTGTGCTCCTACCCCCTTTCACTGTTTAAAAGGCTGCCTCGAGCCACCTGAGCTGACGAGCTTGGGAGCGCCTGCATGCCCTTAGTGGAATTATGCCTCTGAAAATTAAGCGGCAGCATGTCCAGCAACCTACGATCTTTTCCCTACTGATGACGGAGGAATCCAGAAACACGTGTCTAGGGATAAGCGATAACAAATTAAGGAATTAGCCTATTATTACTACGAACTTTGCTCTGAACTGAAAATGATGCACTACATCGACCAAGATGCCCAGAGTTAATGACGCTGAGATGTGATGACAGTGTGCTCCTACCCCCTTTCACTGTTTAAAAGGCTCCCTCGAGCCGCCTGAGCTGACGAGCTTGGGAGCGTCTGCATGCCCTGAGTGGAATTATGCCTGTGAAAATTAAGCAGCAGCATGTCCAGCAACCTACGATCTTTTCCCTACTGATGACGGAGGAATCCAGAAACACGTGTCTAGGGATACGCGATAACAAATTAAGGAATTAGCCTATTATTACTACGAACTTTGCTCTGAACTGAAAATGATGCACTACATCGACCAAGATGCCCAGAGGTAATGACGCTGAGACGTGATGACAGTGTGCTCCTTCCCCCTTTCACTGTTTAAAAGGCTCCCTCGAGCCGCCTGTGCTGACGAGCTTGGGAGCGCCTGCATGCCCTGAGTGGAATTATGCCTGTGAAAATTAAGCGGCAACATGTCCAGCAACCTACGATCTTTTCCCTACTGATGACGGAGGAATCTAGAAACACGTGTCTAGGGATACGCGATAACAAATTAAGGAATTAGCCTATTATTACTACGAACTTTGCTCTGAACTGAAAATGATGCACTACATGGACCAAGATGCCCAGAGGTAATGACGCTGAGACGTGATGACAGTGTGCTCCTACCCCCTTTCACTGTTTAAAAGGCTCCCTCGAGCCGCCTGAGCTGACGAGCTTGGGAGCGCCTGCATGCCCTGAGTGGAATTATGCCTGTGAAAATGAAGCAGCAGCATGTCCAGCAACCTACGATCTTTTCCCTACTGATGACGGAGGAATCCAGAAACACGTGTCTAGGGATACGCGATAACAAATTAAGGAATTAGCCTATTATTACTACGAACTTTGCTCTGCACTGAAAATTATGCACTACATCGACCAAGATGCCCAGAGGTAATGACGCTGAGACGTGATGACAGTGTGCTCCTACCCCCTTTCACTGTTTAAAAGGCTCCCTCGAGCCGCCTGAGCTGACGAGCTTGGGAGCGCCTGCATGCCCTGAGTGGAGTTATGCCTGTGAAAATTAAGCTGCAGCATGTCCAGCAACCTACGATCTTTTCCCTACTGATGACGGAGGAATCCAGAAACACGTGTCTAGGGATACGCGATAACAAATTAAGGAATTAGCCTATTATTACTACGAACTTTGCTCTGAACTGAAAATGATGCACTACATCGACCAAGATGCCCAGAGGTAACGACGCTGAGACGTGATGACAGTGTGCTCCTATCCCCTTGCACTGTTTAAAAGGCTCCCTCGAGCCACCTGAGCTGACGAGCTTGGGAGCGCCTGCATGCCCTTAGTGGAATTATGCCTCTGAAAATTAAGCGGCAGCATGTCCAGCAACCTACGATCTTTTCCCTACTGATGACGGAGGAATCCAGAAACACGTGTCTAGGGATACGTGATAACAAATTAAGGAATTAGCCTTTTATTACTACGAACTTTGCTCTGAACTGAAAATGATGCACTACATCGACCAAGATGCCCAGAGGTAATGACGCTGAGACGTGATGACAGTGTGCTCCTACCCCCTTTCACTATTTAAAAGGCTCCCTCGAGCCGCCTGAGCTGACGAGCTTGGGAGCGCCTGCATGCCCTGAGTGGAATTATGCCTGTGAAAATTAAACGGCAGCATGTCCAGCAACCCACGATCTTTTCCCTACTGATGACGGAGGAATCCAGAAACACGTGTCTAGGGATACGCGATAACAAATTAAGGAATTAGCCTATTATTACTACGAACTTTGCTCTGAACTGAAAATGATGCACTACATCGACCAAGATGCCCAGAGGTAATGACGCTGAGACTTGATGACAGTGTGCTCCTACCCCCTTTCACTGTTTAAAAGGCTCCCACGAGCCGCCTGAGCTGACGAGCTTGGGAACGCCTGCATGCCCTGAGGTGAATTATGCCTGTGAAAATTAAGCGGCAGCATGTCCAGCAACCTACGATCTTTTCCCTACTGATGACGGAGGAATCCAGAAACACGTGTCTAGGGATACGCGATAACAAATTAAGGAATTAGCCTATTATTACTACGAACTTTGCTCTGAACTGAAAATGATGCACTACATCGACCAAGATGCCCAGAGCTAATGACGCTGAGACGTGATGACAGTGTGCTCCTACCCCCTTTCACTGTTTAAAAGGCTCCCTCGAGCCGCCTGAGCTGACGAGCTTGGGAGCGTCTGCATGCCCTGAGTGGAATTATGCCTGTGAAAATTAAGCAGCAGCATGTCCAGCAACCTACGATCTTTTCCCTACTGATGACGGAGGAATCCAGAAACACGTGTCTAGGGATACGCGATAACAAATTAAGGAATTAGCCTATTATTACTACGAACTTTGCTCTGAACTGAAAATTATGCAAAACATCGACCAAGATGCCCAGAGGTAATTACGCTGAGACGTGATGACAGTGTGCTCCTACCCCCTTTCACTGTTTAAAAGGCTCCCTCGAGCCGCCTGAGCTGACGAGCTTGGGAGCGTCTGCATGCCCTGAGTGGAATTATGCCTGTGAAAATTAAGCGGAAGCAGGTCCAGCAACCTACAATCTTTTCCCTACTGATGACGGAGGAATCCAGAAACACGTGTCTAGGGATACGCGATAACAAATTAAGGAATTAGCCTAATATTACTACGAACTTTGCTCTGAACTGAAAATGATGCACTACATCGACCAACATGCCCAGAGGTAATGACGCTGAGACGTGATGACAGTGTGCTCCTACCCCCTTTCACTGTTTAAAAGGCTCCCTCGAGCCGCCTGAGCTGACGAACTTGGGAGCGCCTGCATGCCCTAAGTGGAATTATGCCTGTGAAAATTCAGCGCCAGCATGTCCAGCAACCTACGATCTTTTCCCTACTGATGACGGTGGAATCCAGAAACACGTGTCTAGGGATACGCGATAACAAATTAAGGAATTAGCCTATTATTACTACGAACTTTGCTCTGAACTGAAAATGATGCACTACATCGACCAAGTTGGCAGTGTATGCCCAGACGTGGGTCCCTTGCTCACTTTGCCACTGGATTCAAGCTAGCCTGGCTGATGATGGCTGAATAGCCAGAAACCGGTCCCAGGATGCTTGTTTCCGGTCCAGGGAAGACATGGCTTGGCAGTTCGGGCTGGACTGTTCCCATGAGGCACAAGGTCAGACTGATTTGCATTTGGCCATGTCTGAACTGGGGTGGTGGAGTGAGCTAAAGAATGATGATGGATTAAACCCAGATCAGTTGACTGGGGGTGAGTGTTTGATTAGCTCAAACGCTCCGTCCATCATCCCCTTTGGTATCGCTTTGTTCGCCCTAAGTTGGCAGGGTATGCCCAGACGTGGGTCCCTTGCTCACTTTGCCACTGGATTCAAGCTAGCCTGGCTGATGATGGCTGAAAAGCCAGAAACCGGTCCCAGGATGCTTGTTTCCGGTCCAGGGAAGACATGGCTTGGCAGTTCGGGCTGGACTGTTCCCATGAGGCACAGGGTCAGACTGATTTGCATATGGCCATGTCTGAACTGGGGTGGTGGAGTGAGCTAAAGAATGATGATGGATTAAACCCAGATCAGTTCACTGGGGGTGAGTGTTTGATTAGCTCAAACGCTCCGTCCATCATCCCCTTTGGTATCGCTTTGTTCGCCCTAAGTTGGCAGGGTATGCCCAGACGTGGGTCCCTTGCTCACTTTGCCACTGGATTCAAGCTAGCCTGGCTGATGATGGCTGAATAGCCAGAAACCGGTCCCAGGATGCTTGTTTCCGGTCCAGGGAACACATGGCTTGGCTGTTCGGGCTGGACTGTTCCCATGAGGCACAGGGTCAGACTGATTTGCATATGGCCATGTCTGAACTGGGGTGGTGGAGTGAGCTAAAGAATGATGATGGATTAAACCCAAATCAGTTGACTGGGGGTGAGTGTTTGATTAGCTCAAACGCTCCGTCCATCATCCCCTTTGGTATCGCTTTGTTCGCCCTAAGTTGGCAGGGTATGCCCAGACGTGGGTCCCTTGCTCACTTTGCCACTGGATTCAAGCTAGCCTGGCTGATGATGGCTGAATAGCCAGAAACCGGTCCCAGGATGCTTGTTTCCGGTCCAGGGAAGACATGGCTTGGCAGTTCGGGCTGGACTGTTCCCATGAGGCACAGGGTCAGACTGATTTGCATATGGCCATGTCTGAACTGGGGTGGTGGAGTGAGCTAAAGAATGATGATGGATTAAATCCAGATCAGTTGAGTTGACTGGGGGTGAGTGTTTGATTAGCTCAAACGCTCCGTCCATCATCCCCTTTGGTATCGCTTTGTTCGCCCTAAGTTGGCAGGGTATGCCCAGACGTGGGTCCCTTGCTCACTTTGCCACTGGATTCAAGCTAGCCTGGCTGATGATGGCTGAATAGCCAGAAACCGGTCCCAGGATGCTTGTTTCCGGTCCAGGGAAGACATGGCTTGGCAGTTCGGGCTGGACTGTTCCCATGAGGCACAGGGTCAGACTGATTTGCATATGGCCATGTCTGAACTGGGGTGGTGGAGTGAGCTAAAGAATGATGATGGATTAAACCCAGATCAGTTGACTGGGGGTGAGTGTTTGATTAGCTCAAACGCTCCGTCCATCATCCCCTTTGGTATCGCTTTGTTCGCCCTAAGTTGGCAGGGTATGCCCAGACGTGGGTCCCTTGCTCACTTTGCCACTGGATTCAAGCTAGCCTGGCTGATGATGGCTGAATAGCCAGAAACCGGTCCCAGGATGCTTGTTTCCGGTCCAGGGAAGACATGGCTTGGCAGTTCGGGCTGGACTGTTCCCATGAGGCACAGGGTCAGACTGATTTGCATATGGCCATGTCTGAACTGGGGTGGTGGAGTGAGCTAAAGAATGATGATGGATTAAACCCAGATCAGTTGACTGGGGGTGAGTGTTTGATTAGCTCAAACGCTCCGTCCATCATCCCCTTTGGTATCGCTTTGTTCGCCCTAAGTTGGCAGGGTATGCCCAGACGTGGGTCCCTTGCTCACTTTGCCACTGGATTCAAGCTAGCCTGGCTGATGATGGCTGAATAGCCAGAAACCGGTCCCAGGATGCTTGTTTCCGGTCCAGGGAAGACATGGCTTGGCAGTTCGGGCTGGACTGTTCCCATGAGGCACAGGGTCAGACTGATTTGCACATGGCCATGTCTGAACTGGGGTGGTGGAGTGAGCTAAAGAATGATGATGGATTAAACCCAGATCAGTTGACTGGGGGTGAGTGTTTGATTAGCTCAAACGCTCCGTCCATCATCCCCTTTGGTATCGCTTTGTTCGCCCTAAGTTGGCAGGGTATGCCCAGACGTGGGTCCCTTGCTCACTTTGCCACTGGATTCAAGCTAGCCTGGCTGATGATGGCTGAATAGCCAGAAACCGGTCCCTGGACCGGAAACAAGCATCCTGGGACCGGTTTCTGGCTATTCAGCCATCATCAGCCAGGCTAGCTTGAATCCAGTGGCAAAGTGAGCAAGGGACCCACGTCTGGGCATACCCTGCCGACTTAGGGCGAACAAAGCGATACCAAAGGGGATGATGGACGGAGCGTTTGAGCTAATCAAACACTCACCCCCAGTCAACTGATCTGGGTTTAATCCATCATCATTCTTTAGCTCACTCCACCACCCCAGTTCAGACGTGATGACAGTGTGCTCCTACCCCCTTTCACTATTTAAAAGGCTCCCTCGAGCCGCCTGAGCTGACGAGCTTGGGAGCGCCTGCATGCCCTGAGTGGAATTATGCTTGTGAAAATTAAACGGCAGCATGTCCAGCAACCTACGATCTTTTCCCTACTGATGACGGAGGAATCCAGAAACACGTGTCTAGGGATACGCTATAACAAATTAAGGAATTAGCCAATTATTACTACGAACTTTGCTTTGAACTGAAAATGATGCACTACATCGAACAAGATGCCCAGAGGTAATGATGCTGAGACGTGATGACAGTGTGCTCCTACCCCCTTTCACTGTTTAAAAGGCTCCCTCGAGCCGCCTGAGCTGACGAGCTTGGGAGCGCCTGCATGCCCTGAGTGGAATTATGCCTGTGAAAATTAAGAGGCAGCAGGTCCAGCAACCTACGATCTTTTCCCTACTGATGACGGAGGAATCCAGAAACACGTGTCTAGGGATACGCGATAACAAATTAAGGAATTAGCCTATTATTACTACGAACTTTGCTCTGAACTGAAAATGATGCACTACATCGACCAAGATGCCCAGAGCTAATGACGCTGAGACGTGATGACAGTGTGCTCCTACCCCCTTTCACTGTTTAAAAGGCTCCCTCGAGCCGCCTGAGCTGACGAGCTTGGGAGCGCCTGCATGCCCTGAGTGGAATTATGCCTGTGAAAATTAAGCGGCAGCATGTCCAGCAACCTACGATCTTTTCCCTACTGATGACGGAGGAATCCAGAACACGTGTCTAGGGATAAGCGATAACAAATTAAGGAATTAGCCTATTATTACTACGAACTTTGCTCTGAACTGAAAATGATGCACTACATCGACCAAGATGCCCAGAGGTAATGACGCTGAGACGTGATGACAGTGTGCTCCTACCCCCTTTCACTGTTTAAAAGGCTCCCTCGAGCCACCTGAGCAGACGAGCTTGGGAGCGTCTGCATGCCCTGAGTGGAATTATGCCTGTGAAAATTAAGCAGCAGCATGTCCAGCAACCTACGATCTTTTCCCTACTGATGACGGAGGAATACAGAAACACGTGTCTAGGGATACGCGATAACAAATTAAGGAATTAGCATATTATTACTACGAACTTTGCTCTGAACTGAAAATTATGCACTACATCGACCAAGATGGCCAGAGGTAATGACGCTGAGACGTGATGACAGTGTGCTCCTACCCCCTTTCACTCTTTAAAAGGCTCCCTCGAGCCGCCTGAGCTGACGAGCTTGGGAGCGCCTGCATGCCCTGAGTGGAATTATGCCTGTGAAAATTAAACGGCAGCATGTCCAGCAACCCACGATCTTTTCCCTACTGATGACGGAGGAATCCAGAAACACGTGTCTAGGGATACGCGATAACAAGTTAAGGAATTAGCCTATTATTACTACGAACTTTGCTCTGAACTGAAAATGATGCACTACATCGACCAAGATGCCCAGAGCTAATGACGCTGAGACGTGATGACAGTGTGCTCCTACCCCCTTTCACTGTTTAAAAGGCTCCCTCGAGCCGCCTGAGCTGACGAGCTTGGGAGCGTCTGCATGCCCTGAGTGGAATTATGCCTGTGAAAATTAAGCAGCAGCATGTCCAGCAACCTACGATCTTTTCCCTACTGATGACGGAGGAATCCAGAAACACGTGTCTAGGGATACGCGATAACAAATTAAGGAATTAGCCTATTATTACTACGAACTTTGCTCTGAACTGAAAATGATGCACTACATCGACCAAGATGGCCAGAGGTAATGACGCTGAGACGTGATGACAGTGTGCTCCTACCCCCTTTCACTGTTTAAAAGGCTCCCTCGAGCCGCCTGAGCTGACGAGCTTGGGAGCGCCTGCATGCCCTGAGTGGAATCATGCCTGTGAAAATTAAGCGGCAGCATGTCCAGCAACCTACGATCTTTTCCCTACTGATGACGGAGGAATCTAGAAACACGTGTCTAGGGATACGCGATAACAAATTAAGGAATTAGCCTATTATTACTACGAACTTTGCTCTGAACTGAAAATGATGCACTACATCGACCAAGATGCCCAGAGCTAATGACGCTGAGACGTGATGACAGTGTGCTCCTACGCCCTTTCACTGTTTAAAAGGCTCCCTCGAGCCGCCTGAGCTGACGAGCTTGGGAGCGCCTGCATGCCCTGAGTGGAATTATGCCTGTGAAAATGAAGCAGCAGCATGTCCAGCAACCTACGATCTTTTCCCTACTGATGACGGAGGAATCCAGAAACACGTGTCTAGGGATACGCGATAACAATTTAAGGAATTAGCCTATTATTACTACGAACTTTGCTCTGCACTGAAAATGATGCACTACATCGACCAAGATGCCCAGAGGTAATGACGCTGAGACGTGATGACAGTGTGCTCCTACCCCCTTTCACTGTTTAAAAGGCTCCCTCGAGCCCCCTGAGCTGACGAGCTTGGGAGCGCCTGCATGACCTGAGTGGAGTTATGCCTGTGAAAATTAAGCTGCAGCATGTCCAGCAACCTACGATCTTTTCCCTACTGATGACGGAGGAATCCAGAAACACGTGTCTAGGGATACGCGATAACAAATTAAGGAATTAGCCTTTTATTACTACGAACTTTGCTCTGAACTGAAAATGATGCACTACATCGACCAAGATGGCCAGAGGTAATGACGCTGAGACGTGATGACAGTGTGCTCCTACCCCCTTTCACTCTTTAAAAGGCTCCCTCGAGCCGCCTGAGCTGACGAGCTTGGGAGCGCCTGCATGCCCTGAGTGGAATTATGCCTGTGAAAATTAAACGGCAGCATGACCAGCAACCCACGATCTTTTCCCTACTGATGACGGAGGAATCCAGAAACACGTGTCTAGGGATACGCGATAACAAATTAAGGAATTAGCCTATTATTACTACGAACTTTGCTCTGAACTGAAAATGATGCACTACATCGACCAAGATGCCCAGAGCTAATGACGCTGAGACGTGATGACAGTGTGCTCCTACCCCCTTTCACTGTTTAAAAGGCTCCCTCGAGCCGCCTGAGCTGACGAGCTTGGGAGCGTCTGCATGCCCTGAGTGGAATTATGCCTGTGAAAATTAAGCAGCAGCATGTCCAGCAACCTACGATCTTTTCCCTACTGATGACGGAGGAATCCAGAAACACGTGTCTAGGGATACGCGATAACAAATTAAGGAATTAGCCTATTATTACTACGAACTTTGCTCTGAACTGAAAATTATGCACTACATCGACCAAGATGGCCAGAGGTAATGACGCTGAGACGTGATGACAGTGTGCTCCTACCCCTTTCACTGTTTAAAAGGCTCCCTCGAGCCGCCTGAGCTGACGAGCTTGGGAGCGCCTGCATGCCCTGAGTGGAATCATGCCTGTGAAAATTAAGCGGCAGCATGTCCAGCAACCTACGATCTTTTCCCTACTGATGACGGAGGAATCTAGAAACACGTGTCTAGGGATACGCGATAACAAATTAAGGAATTAGCCTATTATTACTACGAACTTTGCTCTGAACTGAAAATGATGCACTACATCGACCAAGATGCCCAGAGCTAATGACGCTGAGACGTGATGACAGTGTGCTCCTACGCCCTTTCACTGTTTAAAAGGCTCCCTCGAGCCGCCTGAGCTGACGAGCTTGGGAGCGCCTGCATGCCCTGAGTGGAATTATGCCTGTGAAAATGAAGCAGCAGCATGTCCAGCAACCTACGATCTTTTCCCTACTGATGACGGAGGAATCCAGAAACACGTGTCTAGGGATACGCGATAACAATTTAAGGAATTAGCCTATTATTACTACGAACTTTGCTCTGCACTGAAAATGATGCACTACATCGACCAAGATGCCCAGAGGTAATGACGCTGAGACGTGATGACAGTGTGCTCCTACCCCCTTTCACTGTTTAAAAGGCTCCCTCGAGCCCCCTGAGCTGACGAGCTTGGGAGCGCCTGCATGACCTGAGTGGAGTTATGCCTGTGAAAATTAAGCTGCAGCATGTCCAGCAACCTACGATCTTTTCCCTACTGATGACGGAGGAATCCAGAAACACGTGTCTAGGGATACGCGATAACAAATTAAGGAATTAGCCTTTTATTACTACGAACTTTGCTCTGAACTGAAAATGATGCACTACATCGACCAAGATGGCCAGAGGTAATGACGCTGAGACGTGATGACAGTGTGCTCCTACCCCTTTCACTCTTTAAAAGGCTCCCTCGAGCCGCCTGAGCTGACGAGCTTGGGAGCGCCTGCATGCCCTGAGTGGAATTATGCCTGTGAAAATTAAACGGCAGCATGACCAGCAACCCACGATCTTTTCCCTACTGATGACGGAGGAATCCAGAAACACGTGTCTAGGGATACGCGATAACAAATTAAGGAATTAGCCTATTATTACTACGAACTTTGCTCTGAACTGAAAATGATGCACTACATCGACCAAGATGCCCAGAGCTAATGACGCTGAGACGTGATGACAGTGTGCTCCTACCCCCTTTCACTGTTTAAAAGGCTCCCTCGAGCCGCCTGAGCTGACGAGCTTGGGAGCGTCTGCATGCCCTGAGTGGAATTATGCCTGTGAAAATTAAGCAGCAGCATGTCCAGCAACCTACGATCTTTTCCCTACTGATGACGGAGGAATCCAGAAACACGTGTCTAGGGATACGCGATAACAAATTAAGGAATTAGCCTATTATTACTACGAACTTTGCTCTGAACTGAAAATTATGCACTACATCGACCAAGATGGCCAGAGGTAATGACGCTGAGACGTGATGACAGTGTGCTCCTACCCCCTTTCACTGTTTAAAAGGCTCCCTCGAGCCGCCTGAGCTGACGAGCTTGGGAGCGCCTGCATGCCCTGAGTGGAATCATGCCTGTGAAAATTAAGCGGCAGCATGTCCAGCAACCTACGATCTTTTCCCTACTGATGACGGAGGAATCTAGAAACACGTGTCTAGGGATACGCGATAACAAATTAAGGAATTAGCCTATTATTACTACGAACTTTGCTCTGAACTGAAAATGATGCACTACATCGACCAAGATGCCCTGAGCTAATGACATTGAGACGTGATGACAGTGTGCTCCTACGCCCTTTCACTGTTTAAAAGGCTCCCTCGAGCCGCCTGAGCTGACGAGCTTGGGAGCGCCTGCATGCCCTGAGTGGAATTATGCCTGTGAAAATGAAGCAGCAGCATGTCCAGCAACCTACGATCTTTTCCCTACTGATGACGGAGGAATCCAGAAACACGTGTCTAGGGATACGCGATAACAAATTAAGGAATTAGCCTATTATTACTACGAACTTTGCTCTGCATTGAAAATGATGCACTACATCGACCAAGATGCCCAGAGGTAATGACGCTGAGACGTGATGACAGTGTGCTCCTACCCCCTTTCACTGTTTAAAAGGCTCCCTCGAGCCCCCTGAGCTGACGAGCTTGGGAGCGCCTGCATGACCTGAGTGGAGTTATGCCTGTGAAAATTAAGCTGCAGCATGTCCAGCAACTTACGATCTTTTCCCTACTGATGACGGAGGAATCCAGAAACACGTGTCTAGGGATACGCGATAACAAATTAAGGAATTAGCCTATTATTACTACGAACTTTGCTCTGAACTGAAAATGATGCACTACATCGACCAAGATGCCCAGAGGTAATGACGCTGAGACGTGATGACAGTGTGCTCCTACCCCCTTTCACTGTTTAAAAGGCTCCCTCGAGCCGCCTGAGCTGACGAGCTTGGGAGCGCCTGCATGCCCTGAGTGGAATTATGCCTGTGAAAATTAAGCGGCAGCATGTCCAGCAACCTACGATCTTTTCCCTACTGATGACGGAGGAATCCAGAAACACGTGTCTAGGGATACGCGATAACAAATTAAGGAATTAGCCTATTATTACTACGAACTTTGCTCTGAACTGAAAATGATGCACTACATCGACCAAGATGCCCAGAGGTAATGACGCTGAGACGTGATGACAGTGTGCTCCTACCCCTTTCACTGTTTAAAAGGCTCCCTCGAGCCGCCTGAGCTGACGAGCTTGGGAGCGCCTGCATGCCCTGAGTGGAATTATGCCTGTGAAAATTAAGCGGCAGCATGTCCAGCAACCTACGATCTTTTCCCTACTGATGACGGAGGAATCCAGAAACACGTGTCTAGGGATACGCGATAACAAATTAAGGAATTAGCCTATTATTACTACGAACTTTGCTCTGAACTGAAAATGATGCACTACATCGACCAAGATGCCCAGAAGTAACGACGCTGAGACGTGATGACAGTGTGCTCCTACCCCCTTGCACTGTTTAAAAGGCTCCCTCGAGCCGCCTGCGCTGACGAGCTTGGGAGCGCCTGCATGCCCTTAGTGGAATTATGCCTCTGAAAATTAAGCGGCAGCATGTCCAGCAACCTACGATCTTTTCCCTACTGATGACGGAGGAATCCAGAAACACGTGTCTAGGGATACGCGATAACAAATTAAGGAATTAGCCTTTTATTACTACGAACTTTGCTCTGAACTGAAAATGATGCACTACATCGACCAAGATGCCCAGAGGTAATGACGCTGAGACGTGATGACAGTGTGCTCCTACCCCCTTTCACTATTTAAAAGGCTCCCTCGAGCCACCTGAGCTGACGGGCTTGGGAGCGCCTACATGCCCTGAGTGGAATTATGCCTGTGAAAATTAAGCGGCAGCATGTCCAGCAACCTACGATCTTTTCCCTACTGATGACGGAGGAATCCAGAAACACGTGTCTAGGGATACGCGATAACAAATTAAGGAATTAGCCTATTATTACTACGAACTTTGCTCTGAACTGAAAATGATGCACTACATCGACCAAGATGCCCAGAGGTAATGACGCTGAGACGTGATGACAGTGTGCTGCTACCCCCTTTCACTGTTTAAAAGGCTCCCTCGAGCCGCCTGAGCTGGCGAGCTTGGGAGCGCCTGCATGCCCTGAGTGGAATTATGCCTGTGAAAATTAAGCGGCAGCATGTCCAGCAACCTACGATCTTTTCCCTACTGATGACGGAGGAATCCAGAAACACGTGTCTAGGGATACGCGATAACAAATTAAGGAATTAGCCTATTATTACTACGAACTTTGCTCTGAACTGAAAATGATGCACTACATCGACCAAGATGCCCAGAGGTAATGACGCTGAGACGTGATGACAGTGTGCTCCTACCCCCTTTCACTGTTTAAAAGGCTCCCTCGAGCCGCCTGAGCTGACGAGCTTGGGAGCGCCTGCATGCCCTGAGTGGAATTATGCCTGTGAAAATTAAGCGGCAGCATGTCCAGCAACCTACGATCTTTTCCCTACTGATGACGGAGGAATCCAGAAACACGTGTCTAGGGATACGCGATAACAAATTAAGGAATTAGCCTATTATTACTACGAACTTTGCTCTGAACTGAAAATGATGCACTACATCGACCAAGATGCCCAGAGGTAATGACGCTGAGACGTGATGACAGTGTGCTCCTACACCCTTTCACTGTTTAAAAGGCTCCCTCGAGCCGCCTGAGCTGACGAGCTTGGGAGCGCCTGCATGCCCTGAGTGGAATTATTCCTGTGAAAATTAAGCGGCAGCATGTCCAGCAACCTACAATCTTTTCCCTACTGATGACGGAGGAATCCAGAAACACATGTCTAGGGATCCGCGATAACAAATTAAGGAATTAGCCTATTATTACTACGAACTTTGCTCTGAACTGAAAATGATGCACTACATCGACCAAGATGCCCAGAGGTAATGACGCTGAGACGTGATGACAGTGTGCTCCTACCCCCTTTCACTGTTTAAAAGGCTCCCTCGAGCCGCCTGAGCTGACGAGCTTGGGAGCGCCTGCATGCCCTGAGTGGAATTATTCCTGTGAAAATTAAGCGGCAGCATGTCCAGCAACCTACAATCTTTTCCCTACTGATGACGGAGGAATCCAGAAACACATTTCTAGGGATCCGCGATAACAAATTAAGGAATTAGCCTATTATTACTACTGAACTTTGCTCTGAACTGAAAATGATGCACTACATCGACCAAGATGCCCAGAGGTAATGACGCTGAGACGTGATGACAGTGTGCTCCTACCCCCTTTCACTGTTTAAAAGGCTCCCTCGAGCCGCCTGAGCTGACGAGCTTGGGAGCGCCTGCATGCCCTGAGTGGAATTATGCCTGTGAAAATTAAGCGGCAGCATGTCCAGCAACCTACGATCTTTTCCCTACTGATGACGGAGGAATCCAGAAACACGTGTCTAGGGATACGCAATAACAAATTAAGGAATTAGCCTATTATTACTACGAACTTTGCTCTGAACTGAAAATGATGCACTACATCGACCAAGATGCCCAGAGGTAATGACGCTGAGACGTGATGACAGTGTGCTCCTACCCCCTTTCACTGGTATTTGTAGTTAGATTGTTAGGTTGTCCGCATTGTACGGGTGATCTCAGTTTACGCAAGCCTGGTGCGCCTGTTCGAAGACTGACCCCTCTGCTGGAATTCTCCTCTCTGTGTTTCAATGAGCAAGTCCGAGTTTATATGATAAGAACTGCTGTGTTGGAAAACAGCAGCTGTGCTACTGTGTTGTGTCTAAGATGTTAGGAGATATTGCTGACCGATCACAGGAAAACAGTACACCATGTTGGTTGACCGTGTACAAAATGTTCAGACTAAATCCTGAAAAGAAGAATTGAATAACAATAAAACGTGCAGCAAATTTCTAAAATAATATCATAGCACAAAAACAAATATGTTAAGTGCGAACGTGCTAAGCAAAAGCAGCCTAAAAAGTGTAATACGCAAATCTAAGGGAGAACCAAAGTGGGTCCAAAAGGGAACTTACTACAACAGGACCTTGCTCCTTCCAACGTTCTCCACTTCTTCACAGTACACACTGATCTTGGAAAGCAGGCAGGCACTGGTGCTTGAGGCTCCAGAGCAGGTGGTCTTGGTTGCTCTTGGTGATATCCCCTCACCCAGCATGGAGACTAGCAGGCATTGGCCCCCAGTCCTGGTTACTGGAAGAAGTCTTGCAGAGCTTCCCATTCACACACAGACCATCTGGCTGCTTGGGACAAATTTTGGGGGACAACCTCCCCTTCTTATAGACATTTTCCAGACACCAAATGTAATTAAGAGTCTGGGTCTTTGAAGTTTTATTGGGGGATCTGCTTCTTTTGAAGTGGGCACTTCTCCTTTTCATCTTCCTTCATGAAAGAGGTCTGTCACAGCAGGCATGATTCAGAACTCCGACTCCACAACATAATTCATGGAAGTGACAAGAGTTTACACCTGGATGTCGGCCACAGTGATATGTGCATCAAAGGGTCAATCCCAGACCCCCAGTCCTATGCTTCAAGATTCTCTTATCAGCCCCATCTCCCTTCCTCAGATGTGTCCAGGCCCTTTCCTTGTGATCTTATCATTGAATGAAAGAACAGTCTTTTGAGATGTAAAGGGACTCTCTTCCTTCCCTCCACTGTGTCCCCACCCAGCTCACAGGAATGCAGCAATACACAAATCTGTCTGGGGGGATTCCTCTCCTCCTCAATTTTATCAGGCAGGCCTGGGCTTTGCAAAATGGAACCCAGTGTCCTCTATGTCATGTAGCATTGCAGGTACACTTACTCAGTATACATTCACTGCGCACTTACTGTTCAGCACTAGTACCTCCATGCATTGTACCCTTACATGTACACATGCATCAGCACACACACTGTGCGCACTATCGAGCACTAAAGCTTTTCTATATTTAATCAGGGTGTGCTATTTCAAAACACATGCACTCCCAGCACACACACTCACTCACAATGTGCGCGCTGCACAACTCTTCACCCTTCATGTATTGTAGTTCACGCAGGCACACATACATCCAGAATATGAGGTCCCTGCGCACGCATGGCACAGCACTACATCTCTCTTGTAATGTGTTGCTCTCAGGCATACATACACCCCGCACATGTACTAACTACACATGTACTGCACAGTACTTTCCCATCTTTGCACTGTATCCTTCCCAGGCAAACATGCATCCAATGTAAAGTCACCACTCCTGCGCTAAGCAGCACTCCACATCTACCTGATGTAGACCAAGTGTGAGTTAGGCAAACAGCAGCAGAACTTTTAAAAGGGTGAGTGAGTCTGTCGGTCACACTCCAGTGACACAGGATGAAAAGATCTGGTTCACTACTACGGATAACTACACTGTATGCTGCCACTACTCTACTCGTGCTGCTTAACTCCTGGTGAAGGCGGTAGCATTCCACCACTATGAGGTTACGCTTTGGGGGCCCATTCCGGTCCAACAAGGCTGTAATTCGTGGGACAGGCCTATGTCATGGCGCACATGTAAGATCTGTGTTCACCTACAACAAGACAATCAGCATTAGGGATCCAGAATACTGTATAGTTGGGCACTCAGGGCAGGGGTACACATCCTTTACCATGCAGAGGACTTTTCCATCCCAACTGATACTATGTCTGCAATTCAGCAACCCATTTAGAGCAGAATCCAATGAGTTAGTTGAACGTTAACCACTAGGGTACTAAGTGCAGGTCTTACTTTGTACAATATTCTGTATGGAGTCCAGAGAGCTTTAAATAACTCGCCTAGACGAGTATTGGGGGACGCGGTCCAAATGAGGTTCTCTTCAAAGTTCCTATGTATGTGCCTGGCCTAGATAATTTTGGGATGGTGACAGATGAAGAAGAGTTTGACATGGAAAAACGTTTGAATGTCTTACAGAGTATCCAAGAGGTCAGAGATAAGCTGTCTAATGTGAACCATTATGAAGCTACCACCAGCGAAGGGAAGCCTGTAGCCATTGCTGACAGGTGGATCCCTAAAGTAGGGGATCTAATTCATGTAAAGGTCCATGAAAAGCAAGCTTTTGAACCATCATACAGATCATCTGTTATAATCCCTCGAGTAAAAAGCAAAAGAACTGTCATTCTGCCTCCTTTATCTGGTTCAGGGAAAAACAGACAGGGGTCTATCAACCACGTGAAAAAGCACTATGTGGCCGATGCCCTACAGCAGACCACCAAAGATAGCAATAAAAATTCAGAGTAGAACCTCTTAGCCTCTCCCTACTATGAATGAAATACCCCTTAATGAAATCAGTAACATCACTAGTTTGAGTTCCCAGCTGCGGATATTTGAGCGTACCGCTTCTCCGATGCTACACAGACCAATGAATTTCACAGATGAATCTGATGCTGCCATCACTACAGTTGCCAATGTTTCACGTAGCTCCATGATTTATTATGAAGTACAACCTGAGCCCACATCAATTGAAATTATGCATTTTTGGGAAACAAATATTTACAAGAATGACTCATAACTTTACACAGAGGACCTTTGGTCACGCTCCAAAGTCACACTATGCCATAAAAAATGTTCATAACAAATTCTCATTTCCACCTTGTTCCTATGTCTAGACCACTCTAGGAGTGCTTTACTCATCATATGGCTGGCAACAATGATCACCGTGCAACAGCTACTTAATGGAAACAATGCTCCAGAAGAAATAGTTTCTTACCTGTAACTCCATTTCTCTTGTAGGGGTATTTCCATTATAGTCATAAGCACTGAATAGTCCCGCCCACGTGCGGGGACCTCGGAGCACTTCAATATATCTTCTTAAGTGTAGACTTTTGCCTTTCTTGAGGAAGGCCTACAAAGACACTTAAGAAAGAGACAGATTATGCAGCTTATATACCTAGGCTACAATGGCCAAATTCTTCCTTGTGACAACAAAAAAGGGCCAGAATAAAGTAAATAAGGACAATTTGAGATGATTTGCAAACACCAAAAATCTCCCTCACAAACCCTTTTTTATGATAGAGATGAAGGAGAGCAGGACAGAGTAGCCCCATAGGCTGTCATTATCTGGCTAAAAAAGAAACTGCGCCTTTAAGAACCCAGAGACCACCAGTATCCCATCATGCTCAGGAGATGGCAGTTGCTTCAGTTCTTTTTGATGGTGATGTGAGAGTATATGTATATTGCATAAATACCTCTGTCCATTCCACCGTGGAGGAGGGAGGGTTGCTTATGACTATAATGGAAATACCCCTACCAGAGAACTAGAGTTACAGGTAAGAAACTATTCCTTCTCTCGTAGGGGATTTCCATTTATAGTCATAACACTGAATAGAATAGCAAGCCCATCCCTACTGAGAGCGGTGGAGGGGACAGAGGATGAACCAGGATGTTCAAGCAAAGTGATTTCTGAAGGGGGTCAGCTCTACTTGAGGGTCTGCTCTAGCATCAGAGTCTAGGCAGTAATGCTTCATGAATGTATAAACCGATTTCCAAAAGGTTGCTTTTCAAATTTCTGGAATAGGCATGTTCTGCCATAAAGCAGCAGAAGTCAACACTTTAGGGCTAGGTGAGAGTGTTTTGTTAGCTTTTTGATAGCACAATAGGATACGAGAAACTATCCAATGGGAAATGGATTGCTTGAAGGTGGCTAAACCTGTACGGGGTAGACCATCGTTGAAAAACACTTGGTTCGATTGGGGATATCCAGTGTTTTGTCCAGATAGAATTGCAAAATTCTCCTCACAACCAGGGAATGAAGAGTTCTTTCTGCTGGAGTAGAGGGATTCTGAAAGACTGTAGGTAATGAGATATTTTGGTAGACATGAAAGTCTGAAATAACCTTAGGGAGGAATTTTGGGTGAGTTCTCAGAACCACTTTGCTAGAGTGAAAAACAGTGTATGGTTCATGAGAGCATAGAGTTTGGCTCTCATTAACCCTGCAGGCAGATGCAATCGCCACAAGGAAAACAGTTTCCCAAGATAGATGTTGGAGAGATGCTTTGTGTATGGGCCCAAAAGGGTCCTGCATTAGGCGTACAAGGACTACAGTAAGTTCCCCTGGAGGGGAAGGACACCTAATGGAAGGGAAAAACCTTCTTTAATCCCTTTAGAAAATCCTTGCTGACAGGAATTCTGAAAAAAAGGGGTTTTGAAGGACGTTTTCTTTAGGCAATAAAAGCTGCTAGGTGAACCTTTCTAGAAGAGAATTGCAAGCCAGATTGTACGAACTGGAGTAAGTATGGGAGAATGACATTTTCCTGGCAAGGTGTAGGGTCCACGTTCTTAGATGAACATCATACGGAAAATCTCTTCCACTTCAAGGCATATACGGCACGTGTGGAAGGCCACCTAGCCTCTTCAAGAATGTCAATGCAGTCTTGCAGCAGAACTACTTATCCGTGCTGCACTAGCTGAGAAGCCATGCTGTCAAATAGAAGAGGAGAGATCAGGGTGTCCCATCTTGCCTCTGAACTTTGTTAGTAGGTCTGGTCTGCATGGTAGTTTGAGATGTGGATGGACGGACCGAAGAAGGAAGCCCATGAATCACCATTAAGGTGGCCACTCCTGAGGTATGAGGATCATCATGATAGGGACAATTTGATGAGGACTATCAGGATCAGGTGAATCAGCGGAAGAGCAAAAAGAAATTTGCTAGGCCAGTAGATCCATAGGGCATTTCCTAGTGTGCTTGGTTGGAAGTACCTTGAGGAGAAGCTTCGGCATTTGCTGTTGTCTGTTGTGACCAACAAGTTGTTGTCTGGAGTTCCCCACCTTTAGAAGATGATTTGGACGACATTGTTGTTTAAGACACACTCTTAGTTCTCTTGCAGGAGTCTATTGAGAGAGCCGGCCTGAGCATTTTGTACACCTGGAAGGTGAGCTGCTGTGATCGTGAGGTCCGAGGCTAGAAGTAATTTCCAGATTGTCTGGGCCTCTTGTGACAAGGGCCTGGACCTCGTCCCTCCCTGCTTGTTGAGGTTGTACATGGTTGTTGTATTGCTCGTCTGAACCAACAGAGAGTGGGATCTGAAGGATGGATGAAATGCCTTTGGCTCCATATGGATTGCGCTCAGCTCGAGGATGTATGTCGATTCCCTCTGTGCCCACTTGCCATGGATTTGGAGGTGATCTATGTGGGCTCCCCATTCCAGTAGTGAGGTATCCATGACTATTGTTTGAGGAGGGATCCTCTGATGAAATGGCGTACTTCAAAGTAGGTTAGTTGGAGAGCACCACCATTTGAGGGAAAGCTTAGCATGAGGGGACAGTTGTATCCTGTCTTCTTAATTGCTTGCTAGTTGGACCACAGGTCCACTAGACATTCCTGCAGAAGGAGCCTGTGGAGACTAGCATTCAGAGTGAAAAAGATGCAGGAAGCTATTGAGCCGAGGGGCAAGGATACTGGTCTCACCGTTAGATGAGAGGCTTTCATGAGAACCTTACACTTCCTAAGGATCTTTAACGGTCTCGCCTCCGAAGGACTCACTCTTGCCTGTATTGTGTCGATGTAGGCACCCAGATAGTGTAGAGTCTGGACCGGGAGCTGTGTTGACTTGTTGTGGTTGACATAAAGGCCCAACTTTTGGAGTGGACTGCAAGCCCAGTTATAATGAAGCTAAGCTTCTTGAGGGGTGGACGCTTTGATAAGCCAATCGTCTAAGAATGGGTAGACAAATATTTTGTGTCTCTGAAGGAGGGCAGCAGCTAAGGCCATGCACTTGGAGAATGCCCTGATTGATGTCTTTAGGCCAAATGGAAGTATGTGGTACTGATAATGGTCTTGCCGAATTTTAGGGGCAACCTCAACTATATGCTTATGCAGCTGACTTCTGGTTGAAGAATTGAGAGATGGTGCCCTCTATTGGAGATAGTAACAGAAGAGAGGGAACAAAAAGTTAATGGCTTAGTGCCTATTGTCTGTTTTCCCCTGCTTGATACTAAAGAGGGAAATTAACCCTCTGAGGATAAAACTGGCTCTGGTAAGCTTGAAGGAACGTTTTTTGTTCCTTGTGCCTTTCAAGGTCGAGCGCTGTACGAATCTCCATTTATATATTCTATGCACAGCATCTTGTTACCGAAGAGGGAAAAAGTTATGAATCTGAAATATCGAATATTGTCTGCTGATACTCTGGGGTAGGGGCCCTAAGACGAAGCCAAGAATGTTTTCGGAAGGCTATGCCTGTGTCAGGTACAAGGAAGCATCAGTTGCTGCATTGATGACCTTATTAAGCACCATGAAGTCTATATTGACTATTTGTAGGAAGACTTCCCATTGGACCCTGACAAGATCATTCGCCAACTTCTCAATAGATTCCCAGGGCACTGTCTCATAACTGCCTCATGTACTGGTATCTATCATGGTGGCTGCGGCCATGGTTGAGGGTCAATACGATCCATGAGACCGAAAATTCAGAGCGGAGGACAAGATAACCGCTCTCAGGAGAAATCGATATAGCAGAGACCGGAATGTAACACAATTCCTGTGCTAGTTTAAGAGGATCGGTACTAAAGGACGTAGTGGTCACGACGCTGATCATGGTATGTTGAGGGGCGCAGCACCTCTTTCCAGAACCATCTGGAAGGAGAGGCGCCTCAAAATATTACTGAAGCCAAAGACAACAGTACAGACATCTGTAATGCCGTCCACCTAAGAAAAGCAAGACGGTGGAAAGTCCGACAGAGTTGGCATATATCTCCCTGTAGAAATGGAGGAAGAGTATTGTGATCGACACCTAAATCATGTGCATGATCTGGCCTTGATCAAGACACATGACTTCGGCTGTGAAAAAACCTGTAAGATGTGATGGCGCAAACAAAGGTGCTTATTTTACATGCCCCCCCTCGCGACCATCGTCAGAAACCACGGGCTCAACATCTTCTCCAATGCCGACGGCACCCAGCTCATCCTCTCCCTCACCAAAGAACCTAATATCACCAGGCACAACTTCCAAGAAGGGAAGAAAGCCGTCGCCACTTGGATAAAGAAGAGCTGCCTAAACCTCAACTCTGAGAAAACATAAGTCCTCATCCTTGGCTCCACCCCATCCGCTTGGGGTGGCCCCCCTCCCTCGGAAACCCCCTCACACCGACGGACCACACACAAAACCTCAGTATCATACTAGGCTCAGCTCTCACGATGAACCGCCAGATCAACGCCGTATCCTCGGTCTGCTTCAACACCCTCCGCACTCCGAAAAACGTTCAGATGGATCCCATCCAAATCCAGAAACACAGTCATGCACGCCCTCATAAGTAGCAGATGGACTACGGCAAAGCTCTCTATGCCAGAATCAACAAGAAACTACTTCTCAAGCTCCAGACCGTCCAGAACGCCACAGCCAGACTGATCCTAGACATCCCCCGGCACAACCACATCACCCAACACCTCTGTGATCTCCACTGGCTCTCCACTGAAAGAAGAATAACCTTCAAGCTCCTCAATCACGCATAAAAGGCCCTCCACAACATTGGACCAGCATACCTAAACGACCGCCTCTCCTACCACGCACCCAAGAGACACCTTCAATCAGCTGACCTCTCTCTGGCCACCATCCTACGCATCTAAAAGACCAACATGGGAGGAAAGTCCTTCTCCTACCTCGCAGCCAATGCCTGGAACGACCTCCACCTCCGGCAAACCCCTACACTGCCCCAGTTCAGGAAGGCCCTCAAGACCTGGCTCTTCAGATGACCCCAGCACTCTACGGAGCCACCCCCTTCACCAACGCCTTGAGACCCTCACGGATGAGTAGCTGCGCTTTACAAACCCCTGATTGATTGATTTTATTTATTTATTTATTCTTTGGGAAAAAAGCAGTTCCAGGTAGTACCAGCGCCGGTATGGCGCTGAAAAAAGACGGTAGAGGCACAGGAGGCGGAGGAACAGAGCTTTTAATGTCCTTGACATCAGGTCTCGTCAGCACCTAGATAACGACATGCTCCTCGATGTTGACCTCCTGTAACAACGCCTCGATGTTGATATGCCTCAAAGTCGGTATACTCCTCAACCTGGACCTCCTGTTTCACCTCAACGCTGACCCATTCCTCGAACGTCAACTCTGACCTTGACGTCAATGGTCATGGCATCGATGGTCATGACTTCAAAGCTCATGACTTCGAAGCTCATGATGTTGACAGTCATGACTTCGTAGCTCTTGACGCCGCAGCTAATTGAGGCCGATGGTCATGTCGTCGATGGTCATGACATTGAAGCCCATGACATCGAAGCCCCTGACGTTGACGGTCATGACATCGACGGTCATGACGTTGATGGTCATGACGTCGAAACCCATGACGTCGAGGCCCATGACGTCGACAGTCATGACGTTGATGGTCATGACGTCGATGGTCATGACATCAATGCCCTCGACGTTGACGTCGGTACTCTCAACGCAGACCGGAAAAGATGTTGTTTTTGGGCTGAAAGCCTCAGTTTGGACCTTCCACGTCCTTTAGAAGTAAATGGTAGAGCCCTGGCAGAGGTATGACCTGCTCCTCGCTCTTCAAAGGTAAATGGCAGAGCACTGGTAGAGGACTGACCCTCTCCTCGCTCTGAAGTCCTACCTTCAGACATGCTGCTCGCTTTTCTTCAAAGTATGCTAGAAATCTCCTGTATGCAGAAAAAGGCAGAAACTGCAAGGGAGAGAGAAAAAACGGCGAATTAAGTTGTTGAAACCAAAAGAAAACAATATTTTTTTTAAGAGAAAAAGCCTAAAAAGGCTGAGCTCAGTGCTCCAGGATCCTGTCAGCAGGAGCCGGAAAAAAGAACTGAAGCAGCTGCCATCTCCTGAGCATGATGGGATACTGGTGGTCTCTGGGTTCTTAAAGGCGCAGTTTTTTTTTTAGCCAAATAATTACAGCCTATGAGGCTACTTCTTCCTGCTCTCCTTCATCTCTATCATAAAAAAGGGTTTGTGAGGGAGATTTTTGCTGTTTGCAAATCATCTCAGATTGTCCTTATTTACTTTATTCTGGCCCTTTTTTGTCTTCATGAGGAAGAATTTTGCCATTGTAGCCTAGGTATATAGGCTGCATAATCTGTCTCTTTCTGAAGTGTCTTTGCAGGCCTTCCTCAAGAAAGGCAAAAGTCTACACTTAAGAAGATATATTGAAGTGCTTCGGGGTCCCCACACGTGGACGAGACTATTCAGTGCTTATGAGTATAAATGGAAATACCCTACGAGAGAACCAACAACTGCAAACCAGTGGTTCATGTACGACATCTCACAGAGCTCGAAGAAATCTCTATGCTGCAAACATCAGAGCTGATCCTGTGGATGAGGGCATAACTTGGGAAAAGCTTCCTTATCAGATAATGGGACCTACTAAGACATTGCATTTACCTTATGTTTTGAAAGTTTCAATGAACAATATAATAATTTCTGGTTCTGTTTCAGATGACTGGGATACAGAGAGTGTAGAACGAATGATGTCTGATTTACAGGCATATGCCTCTTTGAGCAGTAAAGATCCTTATTTGAATTTGGTTGATTACAAAGAAATGTATTGTTATCATCACTATGCACGCTATTACATACATAGAACTAGCTATCCCTTCGAAATATACAACTACACACAATGGAAAAAGTGTGTAGCTCCACCTCCTAATAGTCACCCACATTTCTTGAAGGAATGTCTTTACTTCCAGAGTGACAACAGGTCACATCCCCTAGCTTTCTTTTTTTCAAAAATCTATATCTCCAAAAGAATCTGATCACAATCAACAAGCTGATCTATTCATATGATTTCAGTCAGAACCTGGCCATCCAAGGCTATGAATATTGGAAAGAAAATGTTTATGAGAAAAGCATTTGGGGAGCAAAATGATGGCAGATTCAAGGCATAGAGGCCTTGTTTTGGGCATGCATTATAACTGATGAAATGAGTTTCTTGAACAAAACCATCCAGCAGACTATCTGAACTGGATTTGGTACTATGAAAGACTTTAAAAAACCTTCTATACCCAAAGTTAATTTGTTTAATAATTGGCAATTATAAAGGAACATTTCTGGCTCTGATGTAAATGAAATTATCCCGAATGGAAGAAATAATTCTACTCAGTTTCCTCCTGAAGGTTTAGCTTCATGGCCCTAGGATTCCAATACCTGCATGTGTTGTTTTCTTTCCAACTCTCCTGGTCCTAAAGCAAATCGACATGATCTACGATACAACACACAAATCCCATGTACTAGTTACCACAGAGTGTGGGCAATACCAGCCAATGCTGGTTAGCAGATTCTAGTCTTCGGCTGTGAAAGAACACGTATCTTCCATCAAAGACAACATGGATGTTTCTGACTTTCTACTGGGACCTCATCACACTAGAAATAAATGACTCATAGCAACAGTAATATATGCGGTTTATAATGTATGGAACAAATACTCAGAAAATGAAGTCACAGAAAAAATTAGGCAAATAGACTCGGAAAACCGACAATTTTTACAGTCATCAACAATGGCATGTAGATGCTTTCTAAGACAGCGTACTCATTGAATCGCTTCCTGTCCTCTGCCTTAAACCTCCTTAAAGGAAACCTGGGTCTGTTACAATATGGTCAGGCTCAGTTAAGAGCTATGAAACAAATAAATTGGGCTTTACAAACACTCTGATCTGGCTTCATGCCGTGGCAACTTTTAAACAAAGCAGCTATTTTTGAGCCTTCTCATTTGATCTTAACGCCGAAAACAATGGCTAAAAAAAAGTTCACATATACTCTGCTGAGAATTGAACAGGTAGAAGAAGCATCATTCTCAGTTAGTGACCACTCACCTATCACTTGGCTAAAACACTGCATTATTTCCCTACCAATTTTAACTTTTCATTTTCACGACTGCCAGAAATATAAATCCTTAGGCTGGTACAAAATAATGCACAATTGACATATGTTCCATTTGTGGAAGTTTCCTTTTCTTACATGTGTTTGAATGAAGATGACCTTGTGTTTATTAGTAGATCTAGCTGTAGAAACCCATTCTGTGTGATACCATTTCCCTGCAAGCAACGTGTAGCGCTTTGATGCCAGGGTGAAGTTGCGTTTTATCAGTCACTCACACTATATCCATCCCCGCACCCCATGATCTACTGTACAATGGCTCCTCTTTAGTAGAAAGAAATAGTTTTTCTATGTATATAAATGCATAATGCCTTTATAAAACAATATAAATGGCTTTCACAAACCCTTTTGTAGTCGAGTACAGAAATAAAGGAGCATAGGACAGTTTAGCCTCATAGGCTGCCATTATAGGAGATGAAAATAGATGCGGTGCCTTTAATGACCCAGGGACCTCCAGTACCCCATCGTGCTTGGCTAGAGGAAGTTACCTCCGTTCTTTCTTCCGTCATCGGCTGACAGGACCTGGGTGCACTGAATTCGGCCTTTCTAGGGCTTTTCTCTTCAAAATTTACTTGTGAAATTATAAAAAACAACTTCACTCAAGGTCTTTCAACTCTCCCTTGCATTTTATGCAATTTTCTGGCAGAAAGTTTGGATATTTTGTCTTTTAAAATTCCAACTTTATTCGATAAATGCCCTTCCTACTAGAGAAAGAAAGCTAAAACAGACCCTCATAGTATCTGTATTCTTTGTCTTCCAGCAAGTCATCTTCCTGAAGACTGTCAACACTGCAAGACCTTTGCCAGGTGAACTCTACGTGATAGAGAGAAGGTTTGCCTCCAGGGTGCAGAAGACCAGTGCAGATGCAGTCTGCACGTGATCCTAAAGAGGGAGGAGAGGGTCAGTCCTCTACCAGGGCTCTATCAGCAACCTCTGGTGGACAAGAAGCATCCAAAAAGAGGTCTTCAGCTCAAAAACTGCATCATTCCCCGTCGAAAACATCAAGACACGGTACGGCACCAATCTGTTAACCGTCAAGAGCAGGTTCAACATTGACAAAGAGAAGATCGATGTCGAGAAGGGGTAGGTCAACGTCGAAAACTCACCCGCCGTCGACACAGAGCCGCAGATTGGCATCAAGGAGTAGGTTGATGTTGAGGCAAACAATTCTTTCGACGTCGAGAAGCGGACATGTTGAACGGACATTTGGAATACTGACATCATGTTTTAGATGCCTGCATAAGTCTGGTAGAGCACTACCCTACAGAATAGAGACCTGTTGCAAAATCGTTGCCACACATGCTATCCTTCACAACATAGCCATGAGGAAGGGTCTTCACAACGTGAGCAAAGAGCCAGAAACAGACTCAGTAGATGAATTACCATCACTACAGATTCAGCAGGATGGGACACATGCAGCAGAGCGTTGAGCACCATGCAGAGATCACAGACAACTATTTTTAAGGTAAGAATGATGAACACATCTAAAAAAAATAGCCAACACACATGATGGTAATTTTGTTCCATTATTGAAAGATAACCTTTTATTCAGGTTGTAATTATATTTTGCAATTGTGTATCATCAACTGTATCCTAACAAAGAAACAAAGTTTGCGTACACAAACACAACAATCGTGTAACATACATCTGAGTGCATACAAGAGTTACCTTTTACGACCTCTGGTGTTAGTCGTTTTCTCAGCAGGACTTGGACTGGATGTGGTGTTGGGGATACATCTGTGCCAGATGTGTGTCGGTATATTCACCTTGTACAGCATCCAACTGGCACAGATATGCCACTGAGGCAAGAGCCGCCCTTGCCTTCAGCTGGTGGTAATATGTTGGGGACTGACAGGTTATGTGTCTGAATGTTCTCCAGAGCTGTGGTCATTTGGACTAGCCCACATGCTACATTTTGGCAGCAGTACCCCATGTAATTTCTGATGTTCACAGTTCTCCCGGCAAGAGTGGTTGTAGCTACTGCCAATCGGTTAATTGATTTTGTAAATGCGTCATAGCGTTCCATGTGCCGCTTGTGCGTGCACTTTGCATGCGTTGCTCCCTTTCCAGGGCAGCAACCCAATGCTCTTGACCTTTCTTCAATTTCAGCATTGGACATGACATGCTTTGAAGTTGTCTATTCACTGTTTTTGTCTGTCTGGCTTGAAGGTGCTGTACTGTGATGATTGATTTCACAAACCCACCAAACAATTATGAACTGTCTGACATGTCATCAGAGACATCAATGTTAACTGATTGTTGTTGGACCCTGTATTTTCTTGGTGTCCTGCACACAGATGAAGTTGTGTTCCTGCCTTGTATTTGCTCTTCATCACCTTCCTCAAAGTCTGGTAGTGGTGCCACGTTTGGTCTCCTAGTAGTTGGAGTTTGAATTATGGGTGTAGGAGTAGCAATTGTGCTGTCATCAATTTCAAATTGTGTCAATTGCTTCATAAGGCTCAATGTTTTCAGACATGCCCTGGGCATGATTTGTGGAAATGTATGTATATAGTTATTATAAATAAATGGCTACTAATTTTGCATAACATAATTTACAATGTGATTTATGTGTTTTTGACGTGAAGATTATATATTGCTATATGGAGTTTATACATCGACACACACTACACCATATAACTTGGTTGTACTACAACTCACATAATGCAGTGCCAAATTACAGCAAACATTTAAATGGTGTTTTTGTAGCTAATATGTTGTATTTGAAGACTAACAATCAATATGTTGTGGAACATGTAATACAAGAAAAACATTTACCTTGGCTGGAGCCCGCAGGATTGGAGGTGTCAATCTCTGACACTCCCACCACACTTTCTAGTTCAAGTGTCCCCTCAACAAGTCATTCCATTGGAGTGGGAGGAGGAGGATGTTTGGAGGGACCGCCACCTGTGCAATCAGCCTCAGCCATCCTGCTGGCCAGCTTCTCCTTTGTAAGGGATCTTAAGTCATACCAGTGTTTCCTTATTTCTTGCATAGTCCTTTGTGTGATATCAAGAGAGTTCTCTTTTTCAAAGATGCTGTTCCATATTTTTGTTTTCTGGGCCCCGGGTACAGAGAGAGATGATTTTTCAAACAGCTGGTCTGTGTGTGTCACACATTCCTCAGTCAACAGATTCAGCGCTTAATCAGAAAATGTCATTTTCCTCTGCCTGCTGTCAAGGTCCTTATCCCCGTCATCCTTAGACATGGTGTAGTAGGCAAATGTAAATGTCAGTGCCAGCAATTACAAAGGAGCACACCTTCCTTTCATCACCTTCAATGGTTTCTGAGTTGTGTGGCTACACCCTGTATTTCTAAACTTCCCGATTCTTACATCATCAATCTGCATCCAAAATGCGACTTTTCCAAAGTGTGATTCCCTATTTGGAAATTGCTAGACTGCCGACTTTGGTGCTGGAAACCAGGGTTCGAGCCTCGGGGTCGCGTCCACATCCTGTGATTCTGGGCAAATCACTTAATCTCCCCGTGCCTGAATGTGTAATGTAAATACGGTGCTCATGTAAAGCGCTCCAATACCTTCGGGTCGAGTTCGCGCTATATAAATATGACAAAAAAAAAAAAAAGAGTGATTTGTAACAGTGATGAAGATCGGGGAGGTGCGGTGGGAATCAGGACAGGCCCACTAAGGGAGAGGCAATCTGCACATATTCCCACCAATGACTGCTTCCGAACAAACCTGATGTAACCATGACAGCCACCCCCATTCCCATCCTGGCTTCAGGCCTCAGCTGCTCCTTCGTGTAGTACTGTGCAGTCCTCCTTGAGGGAAGAAGCGAGGTGCCCCCAGCTCAACTGGGACTGAGGACAACAGCTGGACCCCCTTCAGATGAACAGTGTGGGCCAGCGTTGGCCACAGCTGCAATAGGACATCCCTTTGTTTGAACGAGAGAAGTATCGAGAAGCAAAGGCCCCTCCAATACCTGATTAACAATCAGAGGAAAAGTGACACGCCTGATGAAAATCTGACCCCCGGAAGCCCTTCATCGATGTATGTCACCCCACAATCCAGGCACCAGTAGAACAGCTGTGCATAGAAATCTTAAACCTCCCCTCAAAAATGGTACAGTCGGCATGCCAACTTGGAAGCGCTAGGCCTGTGTTTTATTCTTTTATTTGAGCTATTATATGAAATCTGATTTTTCATGAGGCCGGTTAACAATTCTTCACTGGTAGGGGGACATCTGTGGTAGGTACTTTCTGTCTCAAAATAAAGAAGTAAAGGCACTCTACTGGACAGGACTGGCCCATTTAAAGATCTGTGGTTATGTAAAAGTGACGCTGTCAGGCCAGTGCTTCATCAGCTGTAAAAGTGCACACTCTGATGGTTTTACTCTTTACACTAGGCCTATCGATTTAACTTTCACAATGCTGCATCTTGTATACGTGTGCACAATCACCAGTCACAGTGTCTGTGCATAAAGTGTCTCCGTACACAATCAGCTTTGATTGTCCCTGTGCCGGGTTTGTCCCTCTTGCCTTATCAACTGCCAATAATGCTCCATGATCTGTGCACATGCACTTAGATCCCAGTGCCTGTTCCCGGCCAATGACCCTGTCCAGGTACCTTGCTTGCACACTCTGCGATCACTGTCAGCATCGTGCATACTCAGTCTCCACCCCATGCAGTCAATGATATCCATGCAATCCAGGACGTGCCAGTAGTAAATGAACTGCTCCGAATTAACCAATGGGTAACGTGAAACTCCTTAGAAAACGTATCATAAATAAATGAAAGGTGTAAGTACACAAATCAGTGCATGTGACTATTCCATTTCGCAGCCCCTCGTAGCCCTGTAAAATGTGTCTGTGTGTAAATGGAATTGTACATTGTGCTTGTTCACTCTGGTTCCAGTGAAGATCACTACTTTTCCCTCATGCACTGCGCTCACCTCACTCCAAGGAGATTCATTGCACCATCAGATGCCCTGTGCCATCATCTATTCACAACGTGTTATTGAAAAAGTGCCAGTGCACTAGTGGTGGAGCACAATGTACATGTACTGGCTGAGCTACCAACAATCCAGACCATGCAAAAGTGTCAGTGCTTTCTTTTCCAGTGCCCTTGGTTCTCCCTCCGCCATGCACTGTCAGTCTGTACGCAATCAGATGCCTTTGTGCCATAACATCAGTGTCAGTGCACAATCAGACGACCTCTGGGAAGGAGCCAGGTGTCACTAGTGTATGTACAATCACGCGGCATTCATATCTAAAACACACACCTCACATGGGGGTGGGGATTCAAGGAATATCTATATGCAGGTCTTTCTACTCTCTGTGCTCAGTGTATGGTGTAGAACCTCAGGGGCGGTGCGTCCATTGGGGCGTTGGGGCGTAGCCCCCCCGCCCGCAGCTCCCTCGGCGTCTTTGAACCTAAGTAAACTGAATCAGTTTACTTAAGTTCAAAGAGCCGAGGGAGAACTGACAATCATGTCAGTCAGCATGACGTCGGACCGTCCACCCCCTTCAGAGTCTGAAGGGGGTGGGCGGTCCTGCGTCATGTTGACTGACATGATTGTTAGAGGGACCAGAGGCAGCAGGCAGCACTGCAGCACAAGTGCGCATGAGTGGGCAAGGGCACCGAATCTTCGCGCCGTGCCCAGTCATGCGCACTTTGTGTGCACTGGCTTAGCGCATGCCCATTAGGAGAGCGAGGGTTGAGCAAAGGCTCAAACCTCGGTCTCCTAATGGGCAGGCGGGCGAGGGGTAACCGTGCCCTAAGCCAATCCTGGCGCTGAGGATTGGCTGAGAGGGGCTGTAGGCAGGGCCAAACGGAGTCGGACCCGAGGCGGCGCGGACGGCAGACCTCCTCAGAGTCAGTCAGGTAGGATTTTTTTTTAATTTTATCCCCCGGGCCCCCGGCACACCCCCCCCCCCCCGCGAGCCGCGTCTCATATGCACTCTCAATCGTGAAAGAAGGTTACAATGTTCCTTCGGAATTTCCACCGCTAGCATTTCAAAGTTATACCGTTACCAAGAGACATCATTAAAAAAAAAAAAATGCTTCTGTGGGGTAGCTTCTTTACTACAAATAGGCGCTATTCTTCCACTTCCAAAGAACTTGTCATGGTTCTACACCATACACTGAGCACAGAGAGTAGAAAGACCTGCATATAGATATTCCTTGAATCCCCACCCCCATGTGAGGTGTGTGTTTTAGATATGAATGCCGCGTGATTGTACATACACTACAAAACCCAGAAGTCACCAGGGAGCCAGCCCTTTCAGATTCATATCGGGCGGTTCTTATGTTATATAAGCCACTCCCTTAGAGAGGGCAGGTGCTTGTCAATCTGAACCCAGTCTTCGAACTTCATGGACTGCCTAACGTGATCTTCCCTGATGCGTTCAGGACCGAAAGCTTTTCTTCAGGTTTCCTACCTGCGCTGCAGAAGCAGCTCCGTACACGCAGTCTGCACCATAACTTTAGCTTTGCCCTGGGTGAATCAGGGAAATAAAACAACCGCCGGGCACGCCGTGTGAGACGGGCACAGCGCGACTACTGAAGTTACGGGCACAGCGCGACTACTGAAGTTACGGGCACAGCGCGACTACTGAAGTTACACAAGCGGTTGTTGCGTGAGTACAAGGAACGGAAGCCCAGGTTTAAGTCCCGGTCACCACAAGCATCACCGAGCGCTGCCCTCCCTCACAGCCGTCTTCTAAGCACAGAGTGATGCGGCCTGTGCACAGCATTGCACTTCGAGGGGCCCAGCTTAATCTATCAATAGAAGAATACGAGAAAGGCAGCACGTCCCAAGGCGCTTTGTCGTAGCGGGTCGGGGTTCCTGTAACGTCAAACATTGATATGTCGCCTGGTTTGCAATTGCAGGGCCACGAGGTAGCGCGAACTACATAAAGCACTAAAACACATTGACACATAAACGTTATTTTGGTGCTGTCTAAAGGTGATTGACTTATCCGATAATGAAGAGTTCCTTTAAGAAAACCATCGGGGTTTTGGAGAGCCAGTTACGGATAAGGTTAGTTCTGCTGGAAGGCTGTTCGAAAGGGGCACAGTCAGTCACTATTTGTACGTGTCCCTTCTGAACAGCTCAGAGGGCTGGGGACACGTCAGCCAGTTGTTAATGTAATACCTCTAAACGGCTGACGAGATGGCGATATGAAAGACAGATGCGGCTTTGGTAGAGTCGGTCGCGTGCTAGGCAGTGACTTAATGCCAGTAAAGCTGGGCAGTGTCAGTATTATCCCTCTCCTAAAGGCCAATGTGCCTCTGAGATTCTCATTCCCAGCTTCGCAGAAATGGTACAGGCGCACTGCGCACGCATGGCTTCCGGTGGCCTTTTCAAGTGAGAAGGGGTTAAGCAGATTGTGTGCCTCGGCCCGGGAGGGTAAGTGGCTTGTGGAGCGGGTCTTTGCGGATTAGCAGGCCGAGGATGTATACTGCTTAGGCAGGTTCCGGGAGGTCACTTGGGCTCCTGCCATCCACAGAAACGCCATGGTGTACCCGGAGCCCCTGGACCTGGTAGGAGCGGCAGCATACCCAGGTAAGGAGTCCACGCGGGTGCAATTACCGATCTCAATTGAATAGAATTTAGGTAGTGGCAAATATTAGACTAATTTAGTCCCTATAAACCAGTTAAGGTCACTAATGAATCCTAATAGCATTTCGTAATGCATTTCGTAACAGATGGCAGCGCGCAGGACTTATTGTGTGAGCTGAGGCTGCGCTAACCTTCTAAAGCTGAAACCCTAGTAATGTAAAACATGGACAGCCCATCACCTCCCTGTCAAAGCAGTCCTGTGTCGCCACGGTTAAACAAATCTATGGGTGATTTAATAGCAAAAAAATAAAAACGCTGGCCTGCAACCTGTGTGTCCCGGTTGGATCAGGAGCAGCGGCCGTCATTTCCTTCTGACCAATTCATAGACATGGCAGAAAATAACTTATATACACGTCAGAGGGGACAGAAAATCACGTGCTCAGCAAAGTGATCAGGGCCATGTAAAATGTTGGGCTGGGGCTGTGGAGGACCAGAGGGGACATTTTTCCCCAGGCTCAACGCTTCTTCAGGGCCCCGTGGTCGTGCTGCAATATGCATTTGTAGATTTCGATGCATTAATGACGAGGCAGTTAACTGCGAAAGCTATTATGTGGCGACATATGCTGAAGATGTCGTTTTTTTTATTTGACGCAGGTGCTCGTGACATTTGGGGTTTACAGAAACGTTTGACGTAGCTGAAAGCACCCCACGTAAAAACCTCACTTACTAAATCTGAAGATATGTTAATGTGTAACTATGTCAGTAAGATGCTGAAATTGCCATCTGTCCCTGTGGCGTTGTTTGTTGCATGTTTGTTGCAGAAGTGTACTGAGCTGTCTCGTCTTGCTATTTCCATCCATTGGCATTTTTAATTCATAGCACATTCAGTCAAAGGGGTCTGAGTAACCATGGGACCCGCCCTCTTGCACATTTGTATTCCAAGTGTTATCTGCTGTAAATTACATGAGGCGCTTCCGGAAAAGGGTCCATCGATTTCCTCTGAATGAAACTAGTTACCCAGCTCAAATATAATGTCGTTTAACAGTCAACAAAGCCTGACCCAAATACCACGCTAAGTACGTTACATGTGAAACAGTGGTTCTGCTTAGAGGCACCAAAAGCTGTCTGCAATCCAGATTTAAAAAACATTGGGCTATTTTCTCAACCAGCGCTTCAATAGGAGAGTGCATTCACCATGGTCACAGGTGTGAATTCTGGAACACTTTCAAAATGCGGTGGTGCTGAAGGCGTTACGCCTGAACAGATATTAACCCGGAGTGTTATCTCCACAATTAATTCTCATTTCCTTACATTGTTTACCTCTAAAACACAGTCAGTGCTAGACCAGTACACACTAATGCCATAACCACGACATACGTCAATGTGTAAGAAACCTAAAATAAGGATTTCCCAAGGTGCAAAGGCGGCTGCCTCTGATGAGGGGGAGGGCCGGACACAAACGCAGCAGAACTTCTGAAGGAAAAGCCAGGAGACCATTTTTTTCCATTTACTAGGGGATAAATTAGACGTTTTTATTTTGGGCATGAGGAGTCCTTGAATGTCAACGATGTAGCAAGCCACTCGCAGGGACTTGTGCACCTGCGCTACTGATTCCAAAAGGCATTCGGTCTCAAGGGATGCTTGAAATATATCTTTCTGGAATGGATCTACCATCAAATGTATTTCTTGTTTGAGAAGATTGCACATTAGTACATATGGTTCTTTGAAATTGAGAAACAAGCGTTTTTTTATCAATTTCGGTTCTAAATATTGTAAATAGACGTGGACAAGAGAAAAGGGCATTTTGAAAGATAGTTTGGTATCTGGTATGGTAGATAGATGGGCGTTTGTTCCAGTTTGTCTTTAACATGCCAGCTCCTTCAATTCTGTTTAACCCTGCCGTTTGGAGGAAAGAGTCCGCCCGGGATCCGGTTGGTGTTTGTTTTTGCTAATTACATTTGCTCCTATTTTCAAATTCAAAATTACAACCAAAAAGACACCATCTAAAATAGTTTGTGTGCCCTGTGATCATTTTGAAGTTAATTCTCGATACCAACAAACAAAATATAAAGCTTGCGTTAATAAAGTCAAAACTACGGGACACGACGCACTAAGGGCTGGGAAGGAGCGACATTTTAGATACTCGTTTGGCAGAACTATGTGCAGTTTGCTAGCAATGCTCAATTTGTGTGGTTTGTGCGCGTGGAGCTTCTCAGTATTTCTTTTGCCACATCTTGGATGTTATGTGCAAAGACGAACTTGGAGATGCAGCGATTTTTTGAAGAGCAGCGTTATAGTTTGTCAATTAAAAATGGCCGTGTTTACTCCTCCCTTGCAGATCTGTGTACCTTTGAGTGCAGCTTTACAGTTATTATATCAAGCCACAGCAAATTGTTCCATAATTCAGTTTAAGAATTCTGCAATGCCTGCACAAAAATAGCTTAATGTCTAGAGAAAGGCAGGCATTTATCTTGTAAAGTTATTAACACTCGTTTGCAAGGATTTTTCCCCTTCTTCATGAAACAAAGTTTTTGCTGAGGCCGTTAAAACTGTTTATAGTAAATTGTGCTCCCTCTGTGCCCAACACCTGATTTCATCTGCTGCTCTGCAAGACATGGCATCTCCCATGATGCCTTGCACGAACTGCTAGTCTCAGCTGAAACGGTGCCTAGTAACTCCAGCACTGAACATCTGGCGCAGTGTTTATTTGTTCTATTGCCCCTGTTAAGTGGTTGTGAAATATCAGAAGCTTTTGTAAAATTGTTTTTTCAGCCATCAGAATTACCACTTGCTATTGTTTAATATGCTAAACTGAGGGAGACATTAAATGTACTGTGTTCTGCTATAGGTGATGAACTTGCCACATAGAGACTTTTATGGCGTTCCGGAGCATGAGTTGTGTTTGAGTGTTGCTCCCTTCTTTATTCCTTTTTGTTTCCTTTGGCTCTCATTCATAGTATATGTACAATTGCTAAGTGCTTGTATTCATAAACCTTCTACTCTATTTAAAGGTATTTTCTGTATTCCTGGTATGAATGGCTCCAAACTAAATGGCCAAGAATGAGTTCTGGTGTTGGAATATGCAGAAGGGTTCAGGTTTGTGCAGTAGAATGTGATGAGTTTTCAACTTCCAGAGAAAATATAGAGAGGACATGAGATGAGAGAACTCTCTTAAGGGCATACTTTTTGAGGAGGCCCTCTGCTTTTGATTGCAGTGGCTCAGTTTATTTGGTGATTCACAATTCCAATCATGGGTAAAACATGGCTTGTTGAACATAGATGAGATGTACTTGCAAATTGTTTGATTGCATATTGCATTTCAGGTTTTCAATTTCACCAATCCTTTGACTTCTTACCAACAAAATATGAGTGTCTTCCTGGTCGAGGACCACACTGCTTTTTCTCTTATCTGTCTTGTATCAAGACCCTGCTGGACTATGGGGTGAAAGAAAGCTTGAACAAGCAGCTACCTATGTTATATGACATCTCTTTATTAATGTAATAACTGCACTTTCACAATTGCTTTATTAACCTTCCTGCTTTCTCAAATTTGCTTGAAAATGCACCATTTGTCCACTCTTTTTCAAAATTTTCTCGGGGGGAGAACCCCCCCGAACCGCCCTTAGGTTGTTCGGGCTCGCTCGCTACGCTCGCTCGCTGCGGTGCAGTATGCCAATAATTTTACGCCCCACCGCTTTCAAATGTCACCAGCCACCACTGTACACTACAAAACCCAGAAGTCACCAGGGAGCCAGCCCTTTCAGATTCATATCGGGCGGTTCTTATGTTATATAAGCCACTCCCTTAGAGAGGGCAGGTGCTTGTCAATCTGAACCCAGTCTTCGAACTTCATGGACTGCCTAACGTGATCTTCCCTGATGCGTTCAGGACCGAAAGCTTTTCTTCAGGTTTCCTACCTGCGCTGCAGAAGCAGCTCCGTACACGCAGTCTGCACCATAACTTTAGCTTTGCCCTGGGTGAATCAGGGAAATAAAACAACCGCCGGGCACGCCGTGTGAGACGGGCACAACGCGACTACTGAAGTTACGGGCACAGCGCGACTACTGAAGTTACGGGCACAGCGCGACTACTGAAGTTACGGGCACAGCGCGACTACTGAAGTTACACAAGCGGTTGTTGCGTGAGTACAAGGAACGGAAGCCCAGGTTTAAGTCCCGGTCACCACAAGCATCACCGAGCGCTGCCCTCCCTCACAGCCGTCTTCTAAGCACAGAGTGATGCGGCCTGTGCACAGCATTGCACTTTGAGGGGCCCAGCTTAATCTATCAATAGAACAATACGAGAAAGGCAGCACGTCCCAAGGCGCTTTGTCGTAGCGGGTCGGGGTTCCTGTAACGTCAAACATTGATATGTCGCCTGGTTTGCAATTGCAGGGCCACGAGGTAGCGCGAACTACATAAAGCACTAAAACACATTGACACATAAACGTTATTTTGCTGCTGTCTAAAGGTGATTGACTTATCCGATAATGAGGAGTTCCTTTAAGAAAACCATCGGGGTTTTGGAGAGCCAGTTACGGATAAGGTTAGTTCTGCTGGAAGGCTGTTCGAAAGGGGCACAGTCAGTCACTATTTGTACGTGTCCCTTCTGAACGGCTCAGAGGGCTGGGGACACGTCAGCCAGTTGTTAATGTAATACCTCTAAACGGCTGACGAGATGGCGATATGAAAGACAGATGCGGCTTTGGTAGAGTCGGTCGCGTGCTAGGCAGTGACTTAATGCCAGTAAAGCTGGGCAGTGTCAGTATTATCCCTCTCCTAAAGGCCAATGTGCCTCTGAGATTCTCATTCCCAGCTTCGCAGAAATGGTACAGGCGCACTGCGCACGCATGGCTTCCGGTGGCCTTTTCAAGTGAGAAGGGGTTAAGCAGATTGTGTGCCTCGGCCCGGGAGGGTAAGTGGCTTGTGGAGCGGGTCTTTGCGGATTAGCAGGCCGAGGATGTATACTGCTTAGGCAGGTTCCGGGAGGTCACTTGGGCTCCTGCCATCCACAGAAACGCCATGGTGTACCCGGAGCCCCTGGACCTGGTAGGAGCGGCAGCATACCCAGGTAAGGGGTCCACGCGGGGTGCAATTACCGATCTCAATTGAATAGAATTTAGGTAGTGGCAAATATTAGACTAATTTAGTCCCTATAAACCAGTTAAGGTCACTAATGAATCCTAATAGCATTTCGTAATGCATTTCGTAACAGATGGCAGCGCGCAGGACTTATTGTGTGAGCTGAGGCTGCGCTAACCTTCTAAAGCTGAAACCCTAGTAATGTAAAACATGGACAGCCCATCACCTCCCTGTCAAAGCAGTCCTGTGTCGCCACGGTTAAACAAATCTATGGGTGATTTAATAGCAAAAAATAAAAAACGCTGGCCTGCAACCTGTGTGTCCCGGTTGGATCAGGAGCAGCGGCCGTCATTTCCTTCTGACCAATTCATAGACATGGCAGAAAATAACTTATATACACGTCAGAGGGGACAGAAAATCACGTGCTCAGCAAAGTGATCAGGGCCATGTAAAATGTTGGGCTGGGGCTGTGGAGGACCAGAGGGGACATTTTTCCCCAGGCTCAACGCTTCTTCAGGGCCCCAGCGGTCGTGCTGCAATATGCATTTGTAGATTTCGATGCATTAATGACGAGGCAGTTAACTGCGAAAGCTATTATGTGGCGACATATGCTGAAGCTGTCGTTTTTTTTATTTGACCCAGGTGCTCGTGACATTTGGGGTTTACAGAAACGTTTGACGTAGCTGAAAGCACCCTACGTAAAAACCTCACTTACTAAATCTGAAGATATGTTAATGTGTAACTATGTCAGTAAGATGCTGAAATTGCCATCTGTCCCTGTGGCGTTGTTTGTTGCATGTGTTTTATTCAGAAGTGTACTGAGCTGTCTCGTCTTGCTAGTTCCATCCATTGGCATTTTTAATTCATAGCACATTCAGTCAAAGGGGTCTGAGTAACCATGGGACCCGCCCTCTTGCACATTTGTATTCCAAGTGTTATCTGCTGTAAATTACACGAGGCGCTTCCGGAAAAGGGTCCATCGATTTCCTCTGAATGAAACTAGTTACCCAGCTCAAATACAATGTCGTTTAACAGTCAACAAAGCCTGACCCAAATACCACGCTAAGTACGTTACATGTGAAACAGTGGTTCTGCTTAGAGGCACCAAAAGCTGTCTGCAATCCAGATTTAAAAAACATTGGGCTATTTTCTCAACCAGCGCTTCAATAGGAGAGTGCATTCACCATGGTCACAGGTGTGAATTCTGGAACACTTTCAAAATGCGGTGGTGCTGAAGGCGTTACGCCTGAACAGATATTAACCCGGAGTGTTATCTCCACAATTAATTCTCATTTCCTTACATTGTTTACCTCTAAAACACAGTCAGTGCTAGACCAGTACACACTAATGCCATAACCACGACATACGTCAATGTGTAAGAAACCTAAAATAAGGATTTCCCAAGGTGCAAAGGCGGCTGCCTCTGATGAGGGGGAGGGCCGGACACAAACGCAGCAGAACTTCTGAAGGAAAAGCCAGGAGACCATTTTTTTCCATTTACTAGGGGATAAATTAGACGTTTTTATTTTGGGCATGAGGAGTCCTTGAATGTCAACGATGTAGCAAGCCACTCGCAGGGACTTGTGCACCTGCGCTACTGATTCCAAAAGGCATTCGGTCTCAAGGGATGCTTGAAATATATCTTTCTGGAATGGATCTACCATCAAATGTATTTCTTGTTTGAGAAGATTGCACATTAGTATATATGGTTCTTTGAAATTGAGAAACAAGCGTTTGTTTATCAATTTCGGTTCTAAATATTGTAAATAGACGTGGACAAGAGAAAAGGGCATTTTGAAAGATAGTTTGGTATCTGGTATGGTAGATAGATGGGCGTTTGTTCCAGTTTGTCTTTAACATGCCAGCTCCTTCAATTCTGTTTAACCCTGCCGTTTGGAGGAAAGAGTCCGCCCGGGATCCGGTTGGTGTTTGTTTTTGCTAATTACATTTGCTCCTATTTTCAAATTCAAAATTACAACAAAAAAGACACCATCTAAAATAGTTTGTGTGCCCTGTGATCATTTTGAAGTTAATTCTCGATACCAACAAACAAAATATAAAGCTTGCGTTAATAAAGTCAAAACTACGGGACACGTCGCACTAAGGGCTGGGAAGGAGCGACATTTTAGATACTCGTTTGGCAGAACTATGTGCAGTTTGATAGCAATGCTCAATTTGTGTGGTTTGTGCGCGTGGAGCTTCTCAGTATTTCTTTTGCCACATCTTGGATGTTATGTGCAAAGACGAACTTGGAGATGCAGCGATTTTTTGAAGAGCAGCGTTATAGTTTGTCAATTAAAAATGGCTGTGTTTACTCCTCCCCTGCAGATCTGTGTACCTTTGAGTGCAGCTTTACAGTTATTATATCAAGCCACAGCAAATTGTTCCATAATTCAGTTTAAGAATTCTGCAATGCCTGCACAAAAATAGCTTAATGTCTAGAGAAAGGCAGGCATTTATCTTGTAAAGTTATTAACACTCGTTTGCAAGGATTTTTCCCCTTCTTCATGAAACAAAGTTTTTGCTGAGGCCGTTAAAACTATTTATAGTAAATTGTGCTCCCTCTGTGCTCAACACCTGATTTCATCTGCTGCTCTGCAAGACATGGCATCTCCCATGATGCCTTGCACGAACTGCTAGTCTCAGCTGAAAGCGGTGCCTAGTAACTCCAGCACTGAACATCTGGCGCAGTGTTTATTTGTTCTATTGCCCCTGTTAAGTGGTTGTGAAATATCAGAAGCTTTTGTAAAATTGTTTTTTCAGCCATCAGAATTACCACTTGCTATTGTTTAATATGCTAAACTGAGGGAGACATTAAATGTACTGTGTTCTGCTATAGGTGATGAACTTGCCACATAGAGAATTTTATGGCGTTCCGGAGCATGAGTTGTGTTTGAGTGTTGCTCCTTCTTTATTCCTTTTTGTTTCCTTTGGCTCTCATTCATAGTATATGTACAATTGCTAAGTGCTTGTATTCATAAACCTTCTACTCTATTTAAAGGTATTTTCTGTATTCCTGGTATGAATGGCTCCAAACTAAATGGCCAAGAATGAGTTCTGGTGTTGGAATATGCAGAAGGGTTCAGGTTTGTGCAGTAGAATGTGATGAGTTTTCAACTTCCAGAGAAAATATAGAGAGGACATGAGATGAGAGAACTCTCTTGACGGCATACTTTTTGAGGAGGCCCTCTGCTTTTGATTGCAGTGGCTCAGTTTATTTGGTGATTCACAATTCCAATCATGGGTAAAACATGGCTTGTTGAACATAGATGAGATGTACTTGCAAATTGTTTGATTGCATATTGCATTTCAGGTTTTCAATTTCACCAATCCTTTGACTTCTTACCAACAAAATATGAGTGTCTTCCTGGTCGAGGACCACACTGCTTTTTCTCTTATCTGTCTTGTATCAAGACCCTGCTGGACTATGGGGTGAAAGAAAGCTTGAATAAGCAGCTACCTATGTTATATGACATCTCTTTATTAATGTAATAACTGCACTTTCACAATTGCTTTATTAACCTTCCTGCTTTCTCAAATTTGCTTGAAAATGCACCATTTGTCCACTCTTTTTCAAAATTTTCTCGGGGAGAACCACCCCGAACCCCCCTTAGGTTGTTCGGGCTCGCTCGCTACGCTCGCTCGCTGCGGTGCAGTATGCCTATAATTTTACGCCCAACGCTTTCAAATGTCACCAGCCACCACTGGTCACAACACGCACCTCGTGCGTGACCTGCTCCCCCCACAGAATGCCGACTGTCGCTCCAAATGACTCCGGTGATATATACCACGAATATGTTGACCCCCTTGGCACACCCGCCCTCCACTGCACAGACGCTTTTTAGGTCTCGGCCTGCACCAGCGCTTGCGCTGGTCTGGCCGAGAGTTTTAGTAAGCGGGTTTTGGAAGTGCAAACACTGGCTTTCGGCTGGCGACCAGCTTGAGTTCACGATGGCGTGCACGCACAGCTGCCATCTGTTGTTTCCTATCTCTTCCTCATTTCCTCGTCATGGCTCATTAACTCTCTGGACTCTGATGTTTCAATCGCAGCAGCAGCTCACATTACCAACTGAGGGCCCCGGACTACAGTCACTTGAAAAACAACAGCGATTAGCATTGAAATGCAAGCTTTTTTTTGTCTAGTTAGAAATATTGCTTCGGTGGGTTGATTTCACCTTATATCGCTATTTGTTTTATATTGGGAGTCACAGCCTAATTACCAGTATTTTTGTCTCTCACTGTTTTTTAAAAATATTTATTCGCGCAAAGCACAAAGCTATATTTAAGGTTACTTTTTCCGCGTCACTTCTTCACTCTATTTAAACTCCTCACCCCCACTCTTATTGTCTCTCTCCTTCTCTCTCTCTCCCCTCTCTAATTCTCTCTCTACTTAATTAACTCTCCCCTCTCTATATTTTTTAGCCTTTCATTCTCTCTCACCCCTTTATCTGTTTCTCTTTCAAACTCCTTCATTCACTCTCTCTCCCCTTCTTTCTCTCTCTCTATCCCGCTCCACTCTTTATTCTATGTACACCCTTTCTCTCTCTTTCTCTCTCACCACCCTCTCTAATTGGGCATTATATCTTCACTCTATCTCTCACTCGGCAACACCACAGCATCACTCAGCGAAACCACAGCATCAATCAGAGCCAGCACAGCATCAATCAGAGCCAGAACAGCATCACTCAGCACCAACACAACATCTCTCAACGCCATCACAGCATCACTCAGTGTAACCACAGCATCACTCAGTGCAACCACAGCATCACTCAGTGCAACCACAGCATCACTCAGCGCAACCACAGCATCACTCAGCGCAACCACAACATTACTCAGTGCAACCACAGCATCACTCAGCGCCACAACAGCATCACTCAGCGCCACCACAACATCACTCAGCGCCACCACAGCATCACTCCGCGCCACCACAGCATCACTCAGCACCACCATAGCTTTACTCAGCGACACCACATCATCACTCAGGGCCAACACTGCATCACTCAGCACCACCACAGGATGACTCAGCACCACCACAGCATCGCTCAGCACCACCCCAGCATCGCTCAGTGCCACCACAGCATCGCTCAGCGCCACCACAGCATCGCTCAGCACCACCACAGCATCACTCAGCACCACCACAGCATCGCTCAGCGCCACCACAGCATCGCTCAGCGCCACCACAGCATCGCTCAGCGCCACCACAGCATCGCTCAGCGCCACCACAGCATCGCTCAGCGCCACCACAGCATCGCTCAGCACCGCCACTGCATCGCTCAGCACCGCCACTGCATCGCTCAGCACCGCCACTGCATCGCTCACCGCCGCAACAGCATCGCTCAGGGCCACCACAGCATCGCTCAGGGCCACCACAGCATCGTTCAGCGCCGCAACAGCATCACTCAGCGCCGCAACAGCATCACTCAGCGCCGCCACAGCATCACTCAGCGCCAAGACAATATCACTCAGCACCACCACAGCATCACTCAGTGCCAAGACAATATCACTCAGCATCACCACAGCATCACTCAGCACCACAGCAGTATCACTCAGCAACAACTGATTATCATTCAGCATCACCTCAGCATCGTCTCCGCAACAGTCACCACCACCACCACTACCACCTCAGCATCACTCAGCACCACCTCAGCCTGCTCTCGGAATCTGGCATCTGTTGATTCTCCCCTAGCGATGGCCGCTGCTAGTGTTATAATACAGGTACTAGTTCCCAACCTTCACCCTCCGATTGTTTATGCCCCCTCAAAAAAAAAGCTTTACAAAGAACCATTGCCAGCATTGCAAGAACAAAAGAAAACTGAGGAAATTTTTTATTGTAAATACTTTTTTAATATGGTCGTTCAGTTTTACATAATGCCTTCTTGGTCATATATAAAGTAACAAAAATGCTTCTGACACTTTTTTATTATAACTTTTCAGCATGCCGCACAGCAGCCACACTTCTCTACAGCACAGCTTGAAGACATTGGCAAAGTCAATAGCTCTGGCTAAACACTTATAAGGCCCCAAAGGCGAGACCTATTGGCTATGCCAATGCTTGTTCGTAGTGTCAGCACGATTACAAGAATGTGTTCAGGATTTGATTATTATGTGACAGGCAACACTGGCACTTTATAAAATTGGCAGCCCCCGCCCCCGGCACCTTGTCTAGGCATCCTTCCATTACTCGGGCCCAGAATGGTGAGATCTCGTGAGATCTCGGCTCCACCCGATCTCGGCTGTCATCTTTGCCTATATAAACCGCGCCGTTTCTTCTCTAATAGATGAGTGTGCTTCCTCTAAGCAGGTGCAGAGGCCCAGCTCCCCTGGACCGACCTGTGACCAGTCCTCTGACTAGTCAAGGCCCTTTAGGATCTGGCTGTAGCGCCTCAAGGCATCCGTCTTGCTTGCTTCTCTCCTTCTCGCTGTCTCTCTCACTCACTCTGACCTCTAGCACCATTTTTTGTCTCGGTGCCTCTTTGTGCCGTTTTTCCTCTGTGTGACCTTCTGTGATCACTTTGTGCCATTTCATCTCTATCCTTTTTATGAAACTGTTTTTATTTCTTTTTTTTAAAACATAGAACAAGTGATTTTTGCAATGCTTTTGCCAGTCTGTAGCAGTTACATCTTAAATCCTGAGAAAATTCTCCCAATCCAGCTCTAGCACACCCAAACCCGCCCCTTCGCTCCTTCGCTCCTTTGCCCCACCTCAATCTGAAGGAAGGCTCCCGTCTCGATCAGTACTTCTGTTGTCCGGCTCATTTTACCCTCACAGCATGCAATGTCCTCAATTCTGAATCTTATGTTTCCTGCCCTTCCCAATTCAAGCCAGAATGCTCCCTTCACCTGCCCCAGACCTTCTCAAACGTCCTCGGGTAACCTTGGCTGGAGTAAATCCCTCATTCTGCTTCCATGCACATGTCCATGCCCACGGTCCACTGCCTTTTGGTCATAGCAAACCCCACCTTTTAGCTATGCCCCTTTTTGTCACTATGAAATCCAGCGCCAGAACCCCTGGCCCGGGCATCCCCCGCGCCCGCCACATCAACAGACGCCGATACGACGCCAGCACCCTCCACGCACTCAACCCCGGAAAAGATCACGCCTGCTACCTGGCCACCCCGAAGCGCACCCAAGGGCCCTTCACCTGCCGGAACTGCAGCTTCGCCAGCACCCGCCCTGCCAAACCACCGCCCAGGAAAGAACCCAACTACCTCAGATGCATCCTCCTCAACACCCGCTCCGCCCGCAAACACGCCATCGAACTCTGGGACCTTCTCGACTCAACCTCCCCAGACGTCGCATTCCTGACGGAGACCTGGCTGAATCCCGCTTCAGCCCCCGACATCGCCATTGCCATCCCGGACGGCTACAAGATCACCCGCAGGGACTGCACCAACGGAGTCGGAGGAGGCATCGCCATCGTCCACAGGAACACCCTCAGAGTCTCAACCAACACGGACGACACCCTCAGCACCGCCGAACACATGCACTTCCAGATCCACACCGATCCCAACACCACCCTCAAAGGAACCCTCATCTACAGACCCCCGGACCCCGACCACAGTTCAGCGATTCTATCGCTGACTTCGTCAGCACACACGCCATCGCCTCCACGGACTACATCCTCCTCGGGGACCTGAACTTCCACCTCGAGAACAACAAGGACACCAACTCCACCACCCTGATCGACAACCTCGCCACCCTCGGACTCAGACAGCTCGTGACTACAACCACCCACGCCGCCGGCCACACGCTAGACTCCATCTTTTCCGCAAGCCCACACGTCTCCTTCAACCACACCTCCGAACCCCACTGGACTGACCACCACTGCATCCACTTCACCTACAGGAAGCCCACCACGCACCACCGCACCGAACAAATGCCTCGCCGCTGCTGGAGCAGAGTCACTGAAGACCAGCTAACCACAACCCTCGCCCTGAGCCCACCCGCCGAACCCTCCGACCCCGACACCGCCGCCCGCAACCTCAGACAGTGGATCGACGACTGCGCCAACACCCTCGCCCCGCTCAAGAATCCGCCCAACAGCCACACCAGCAAGAAAGCCACCTGGTTCACCGAAGACCTCCAGGCCTCCAAACGAACATGCCGAAAACTGGAGAAGATCTGGCTCCACGAACGGACAGCGGAGAGCTACGCCGCCCACAAGAGCGCCACCCGCAGTCACCATCACCTCATCAGATCCGCCAAAAGGGCCTCACTCAAAGACCGCCTAGACAACAACGCACACAACAGCAAAGAGTTCTTCAACATCGTGAAGGAACTCTCCAACCCCAGCTCCAACACCAACGACATCCCGCCGTCGCGAGACCTGTGCGACTCACTGGCCACCTTCTTCCACCGCAAAATCGCCGACATCCACGACAGCTTCAACACCACGACCGCCCCGGCAACCACCGAGACCACTGCCCCCACAACCACCAACCGCCTGCTCTCCTGGACCAACATCAACGACGAGGACACCAGCGAGATCATGAACACCATCCACTCTGGCTCACCGCTAGACCCGTGCCCTCACCACGTCTTCAACAAAGCCAGTACAGCCATCGCACCCCATCTCCGGAAAATAATCAACATCTCCTTCGAGACAGCAACCTTCCCGGAAAGCTGGAAGCACGCCGAGATCACCGCCTTACTCAAGAAACCCAAGGCAGACCCCAAGGACCTCAAGAACTTCCGACCCATCTCTCTGCTCCCGTTCCCCGCGAAGGTCACCGAGAAAATCGTCAACAAACAACTGACCCGCTACCTCGAGGAGAACAACATCCTGGACCCTTCCCAGTCCGGCTTCCGCAGCAACCACAGCACCGAAACCGCCCTCATCGCCGCCACCGATGACATCAGGACCCTGCTAGACAACGGAGAAACAGCAGCCCTCATCCTCCTGGACCTATCAGCCGCCTTCGACACGGTCTGCCACCACACACTACGAACACGCCTTCACGACGCCGGGATCCAAGAGAAGGCCCTGGACTGGACCACATCCTTCCTCTCCGGCAGAACACAAAGCGTCCGCCTCGCCCCCTTCCGATCCAAAGCCACCAAGATCATCTGCGGCGTACCCCAAGGCTCCTCCCTCAGCCCAATGCTGTTCAACATCTACATGGCACCCCTCGCCCACGTCGCCCGACAGCACAACCTCAACATCATCTCCTACGCCGACGACACCCAGCTGATCCTCTCCCTCACCAAAGACCCTCACACCGCCAAAGCCCACCTCCACGAAGGAATGAAGGCTGTCGCCGAATGGATGAGTACCAGCCGCCTGAAGCTGAACTCGGACAAGACGGAGGTCCTCATCCTTGGTTCCAACCCTTCAGCATGGGACGACTCCTGGTGGCCGACATCACTGGGAACAGCCCCGACACCCACCGACCACGCACGCAACCTAGGGGTCATCCTCGACCCCACCCTCTCCATGACTAAGCAGGTCAATGCCGTTTCCTCATCCTGCTTCAACACCCTCCGAATGCTCCGCAGGATCTTCAAGTGGATCCCCACCGAAACAAGAAAAACAGTCACCCAGGCCCTCGTCACCAGCAGGCTGGACTACGGAAACGCCCTCTACGCAGGAACGACGGCTAAGCTCCTGAGACGGCTGCAACGCATCCAGAACGCCTCTGCACGTCTTATCCTCGACATCCCCCGACGCAGCCACATCACACCCCACCTGAGAGACCTGCACTGGCTCCCTGTCAACAAGAGGATAACCTTCAAGCTCCTCACCCACGCACACAAAGCACTCCACAACTCCGGACCAGCCTACCTCAACAGATGACTCAGCTTCTACACCCCCACCCGCCAGCTCCGCTCCACCAGCCTCGCCCTCGCCACAGTCCCCCGCATCCGGAAAACGACCGCCGGCGGCAGATCCTTCTCCCACCTCGCCGCCAAGACCTGGAACACCCTCCCCACCAACCTTCGGCAGACCCAAGACCTACTGGCCTTCAGAAGACTCCTCAAGACCTGGCTCTTCGATCAGTAGCAGCACCACCCCCCTCTTCCCCCAGCGCCTTGAGACCCTCGCGGGTATGTAGTGCGCTTTATAAGTGACATGATTGATTGATTGATTGATGCTGCACACAGTAGGCCGGCCCTGGTGAGGTTCACCTCACAGGGGATGCATAGTAGGATGTACTGCTGTGTCGTTGGGTTAGTTGCATTGAGCACTGTTTCCATTTCCTTCACAAATGTGGCCCTGTAAGCCACTTTGGTAGGACACTCCCAGAGTGTGTGCCTTCAGCTACCTTGCATCTAAGACACATGGGGCTCTGGGCCAGACCGATTTTAAGTAGCCAGCTTCAATTATAGTATATTCTGTGAAGGATCTTAAGTTGCACAAGCCTCAGTCTGGACTTAATGGCCACCTCTCTGGGGTGCATTAGCATAGCCTCCCAATCAATATCTTACATTGAGCCTACATCCCTTTCCCGTGTTGCCTGGAGTTTCTGGAGTCTGTCTGGCTTATTATTGATGATCATGCAGTATATTTGTGAGACCACCTTAGTTTAAATCTCTTCATCTAGTAGTTTGCTTTCTGTGGAGATACGGTCTGGGGTTGTTGTCCCGTCGACGTCTTCTACTCTAAGGGCATGATGCAATTGTATGCATTTGAAACTTTGCGAGGTATGTAGGTCGTATTTTTGTTGCAAGGTTTCAAAAGATTTTGCTCCCTCCACGTCCACTAATTCCCCAATCGTTGAAATGCCTATACCATCCCAGCCTCGGAAGCCTGTTTGTTTTTTGATCTCCCTTAGTGTGTCCCCCATTGACAATGGTGTGTGTTTTGTTAACTTTCACCTCGAAGCCCAGGTATCAAGCAACTTTATCCCAAGAGCCCAATGTGGTCCTAGTCAGCAACAGCAAGGACCTCCTTTGGTGGGCGCTGTGCACCTAGTGTATGTACTTATTACAGTCCATATGCGTTCTCTCAAGCCTCGACGCTGGGTCACCTTTTGGGGCAAATCTCCATTCGTTGATGGTCTGTAGTTGGGATGCACGCCAGTACTCCTTGATGTCTGGCAGGGCTACTTCCCCGCTGCAGACTTTGTAGCGTGATTCGTGGTATAACCCTGTTCCACAGTAAGGTCCTAGTGGTCTTCTCGACCTTGTCAAGGTATGTGTCTGGGATTATAAACGGGGTGTTTTGCAGTTTATAGAGCAATTTGAGCAGCGTGACCATTTTAAATATTGCTGCTCTTCATAGCAGGGACAGGGGAAGTCTCCCCATCCCTCTACATCCACTTGATACTCTCTAAGAGCTACTTCTATGTTTCATTCCACAAAAAGAGATCTGGTAGAAGTTATCTCAATTCCTAGGTACTTAAAACTATCTCTTGTAACTCAAAGATTATGGTAGGTGTCTTGTAGCCCTTCCCATGTACCCAGTGCATGTAGTACTGATTTTTCTCAGTTTCTCCTACATCCCATATACCTTTCAAAGGCCCAGAAAATGGACACGGACATGGGTTGGACATCTCTGGTTTTGTGAGATACAGCAAGACATCGTCTAGCTATAGTTGGAATTTTTTCTGGTTGCCCTCCAACCTCTGAGAAGCCTGTCACGTCAGCCAGTTTCCTCACACAGCACACCAGTGGTTCAAAGCAAAGTGCAAGGAGATGGGGGGGAAGCGGGAATCCTTGCCTGTACCCCTTTAAGGAAACAGGGAGTGGGCTATTCTCTATTAACCATTAACGCTGCTGTTGACAATGTATAAAGTAGGATCAACGATGTCCAAAAATTGTGACCGAAACCAAATGCTCTAAGTGTCTGTTGTAGATACCCCCAGCTAATCCAGTCAAAACTATTTCTCTGCGTCTAGTGACCGTATGGCTAGTTGGACCTGTGAGTGGCCCATCTTGTCAATCCAGTTGTGTAGTCATTTGAGATTGAGCTGCGTCGCCCTGCCCGGCATGAACCCTTTCTGATCCTTCTGTATTAACGTGCTAATTATCTTTGCCAGGTGTGCCACCATCATTTTGGCCAGCAATTTTACCTCTATGGTGAGGAGGGAGATGGGCCTGTAAGCCATGCATAGGTTCCTGGCCTTACTAGCCTTGGAAATCACCATTACAGTGATGTGATACAGGTCAGGTGGGAGCTCCCCTCTCTCCCTCGTCTCCCTAAACAAGTTTAGTAGTGAAGGTCCCACTATATTACAACCTCTTGTACAGCTCTGTTGGGAATCCATTGGTCTCTGCTGTTTTGCCATTTGGAATACCTTTTAGGGCCCCCGTGAGCTGGTCCAAGAAGAAATCTTTTTTTCATTAATATGCGGTTGACAGGGTTAATTGATGGGAGGCATAATTTGTCTAGAAATTCTCTTATGTGTTGTTCGGGGGATGATCACTTCTGTGTGTATAAAGTGTGGTAGTAATCCGCAAATTTCTGTGCTATAGCTGTATCGGAGACAATGTTCTTCAATTGGAGTTCTTCCATCCACCTCTTCTCTCTTGCCTAGCCACGTCAAAAATCACCCCGACTAATCCCCTATATCATATAGTCGTCATTGTTGCGCTAAGTTCTAAATTTTAGCCTTTTGATTCTCGGTGAATCTATATTCTACCCTCAGGACCTCCAGCCTACGCAGGGTAGTGACAGAGCTCATCTTATGTTGGCTTGTCTCTTGGTCCTTAATTTCCCATTCTAACATCACTAGCCTTCATTCTCTACGTTGCTTGACCTGTGCCACTAAGTTAATGCGCCCTGCCTCTGAGGGCAGTTCTGTAAGCTTCCCATGGTGTGGTGTGGGATTCTACTGTGTCTGTAATGTGTTGAAAATAAAGTTCTTCTATGTCTGAGAAGGTAAGCAGAGACAGGGCCCAATCCACCTCGTGCATCGAAAACGCACTCAATCGCAGTCAGCCACAACTTTCGACTTTCATCTGGTCTCGAGCGACTAGATGTCTGTGGTTGGTGCTCTGATCTTTCAGGCACTCATTTTTACTAAAAACCTTCAAAATTCATAACTTTGGTTCTATTGACTGGATTTTTCCTGTCTTGGTGTCAAATAATGTATTACATTTTACTCTATTGTACTAACTTGGTGTAGGATTTCTTGTGCTGGGTTTTTAATTTATTACTGTTTAAGTGCTGCATAAATACTTCACATTTTACCTCTAAGTTAAGCTTGACTGCTTTTGTGCCAAGCTACCAGAGGGTTGAACACAGGTTAATTTAGTGTCTTTTGTGGTTCATCCTTACAGGGATTGTGGTTGTTGCTTGAGAAGGGTACTCTCCCCCTTCCAACCAAAAACTCAATATCTAACACTGTCTCTCAAGTCCCAGACATTGAGACTCCACACGCACCATAGGTCTACTCTCCGCTCTGCCCGATTGTGATTTTGAGGGGGGAATGGTCTGATATACCCCAATCCAGGTGTTCCACTTCCTCTATCGTAACTTGAGTGGTTGGGAAAAATACATAGTCCAACCACAAGAATGAGCAATGCTCCCCCAAGAAGAAGGAATAATGTGCGTCGGAGGGTTGTTTAGTTCTCCATAGGTTGGTGAGGCCCAGTGTATGCGCAAATTGTGTCAGGGTAGTGGTTGCTGCGGGAGTGGCCTTGATTAAGGGCTGCCCTGTCTAAATCCCTGTCCATGACGTCGCTCCATGACGTCGCTGATGTCACCTTCTAAAATGTATATGTCTGCATTCACCTCCAGTATTGTGGACCCTATATGTCTAAGACTTGCTGTTGGAGGTGGGGTGAGGGTGGATAAGTGCTGAGGATCATCAGCCCCAGGTATCCAGGACTCCCGCATAACCGTTCAGATCAGCCCAACTTCTGTTGAGCGGAAATGGAGGGTTTTCCCTCAGAAGAATTGCCACCCCTCTGGAGACTGCATGTGCCAGGGATGGGTAAGATCCCCTCTTCAGACATTTACATTGCATGCCCAGAAGATGGGTTTCTTGCAATAAGACCAAATCAGGGGCGTGCTTACGAATATATTCGGCCATCACTCCTCTTTTGATCTTGTTAGCAAGGCCATTCACATTCCAAGAAAAATATTTTTTATGTATTTAGCTCAGGAGCCACTTTTGTCATGGCGTGTGTCGCATTTACCATGTGTCTAAGGATTATTCGGTTCCTGATTTTAAACTATGCTGCTGGCACTGGGTCATGTAGAAATTAAGCCTGGGCGGTGAAATTCGCTACGCTCGCGAAGCCTGCGAAGTTGCGGTAACCTCGCGATTCGCGTAGAACGCGAAGCTACCGTGCGCTACGCAATTTGCGGCGTAGCGTAGCTGTTTTTCTTCATCGC